>JAKJJM010131825.1:0-13570 GCA_021901965.1 Pipa carvalhoi
AGGTTTACAAGAGGATGTCTATAGAGTCGGGCGGGGGCGGGGACGAGAGCAGGGGGCGGGAGACGAGAGCAGGGGGCGGCCGCCCAGCGGAGGGGGCGGGTGCCAAGCGGAGGGGGGCGCCATCGCCATTCTCCGATAGCACCCCCCCCGCAGACCGCCCCGGGCGCCCAAAGCAAGCGCTACGCCACTGCATTTACTCGCCACTTCCCGGTCTCCGCATACTCAGCAAGCTCAGCAATGTGACTAATTTGTGACCAATTCAAACACTTATTACAGTCACTGACTGGCGTGCGTGCGCAAAGGTAATTCGCCTATTCATCAAGTGTCAGAGTCTGTCGTAGTAGCGAGCTCGATGAGGCTCATTGCGACGCATTCGCCAGTGTTACTCTGCCAGAATAAAACGGTGACTTAGGCGGGGCTGCTTCTGACGGATGACAGGAACATTCTGTCATAAGATATCTATTAGGCAAAATGAGTGAAAACGAACATTAATATTTACAGTATATCATTTTTATTTACAAATGATACAGCCAATGCACAAAAAAAGAGTTTGTTATATTAGGAGAAAAATCAGATTACATTGTTTAATAAACAATGTGCAGTGTTTGGCATCAAATTATGACTTCTAACCATATGATCCAGATAAATGACTCACATTGATGCTGCAGAGTAATCTAGAAGTTTGTTTTCACGAAGCCAAAGATGACTTTCTCATTCTCTATTTTAAGACAAGGTTTTCAGTATTCTGCATTGGAAAGTAATGTAAAGGGACACTGCATTCCAAATTGTGTACCTGGAAACAATGTAAATTTTTCGTAAACTTAGAGCAGCGGTGATATTTGTATTATTATTAAATATTATTATTAAAAATTATTTAATACTTATTTCACTTTGAAAAAAGGGGGTATTGTAACTTATATGTTTTTACAGTTTTAAACCCTTCACCTGTCAGTTCGTTTCTACTGCTCTTACTGTTTCTACTGTTCTACTTCCTTAGCGCAGTGATCGGCAAACTTAGTGGAGGAGGGAGCGACTTCGCTCTCTCCTCCACAGTCGACTGATCGCTGTGGAGCCGCAAAGGGGAGGAGTGCAAGCACCCAATCCCATGTCCTGCCAACGTCCAATCAGAAGGAGCATTGGCGGTCATGGGCGGGGCTATGGGGCAGGGCTAGGGAGAGGCGCCGCGAGTCGCACATTGCCAACCGCTGCCGTAGCTGAACAGCATGGGTACTAGTAAGTACAAATTAAGTACAAGTAAATCATATTGCCCTTATAAACTCAAAGTGGCATGCAGTTCAGAACCCTTGATGGGTAAGTGTTATCTAAATTGCTTCTGGTTTCTTTGGCTTGCTCCATTTCTAAGCATGTTACTAAGTTCTTGCCTGTTCCTGAAAGTTTTTCCTGTCCATGTTCCTGCTTCATAACTATTCAACATTCTCTGCCTTGATGATTGTTGGTAACGTCCTTAGGGTTTCCTTTTGTTGTTACCTATTTGTCTCTCTTACAGTTCCGGTGCTTAGATTTCTTGTTTCAGTTGCCAGCCTCCTCTAGAATATACCTTATTCTCCCTTCTCTGACCTTACTGCTACCCTGCACTATTAAGCTTAGTGGCATCTTAGAATATAAATGAGAAAAACAATTATAGAATGAAAAGTTCATTAAGCCACTAAGCTAATGTGTAGAGTTAGCCTATAGTCACATTTTCAGTGTTATCTGCTTGCATAGTACTTACTACTTCATACCAATTTGGATTCATGACATACTAGCTTTAATGTTATAAAAGCTAAGAATGTCACTTTTAGCCTGGGGATGATAAAGGTTAACAAAAAAATTGTTGGTTTGAAAGAACTGTAAAGAGCTTTCCAAGTAGATTACTGTTCTTGAATAAATTTCAGACTTAGAGTCACGACTAAAAGACCTTATTCATAGACTAAAAGAAGACATAGACGCATAAGCAGCAGGGGGAGAGTTTTCCTTTCAATTATGAACAGTGGCTTCACCAATTCTGCATAGGCTCATCATGCTTTAGTGGAAGGCAGAAGACTAACATAATGACTATGCCTTTGACCATATTGCTAGGATGCTGAAAAAGATAAGAGGACCTCTTTTAAAAGTGGAAGAAACAAAGTTTAAATGGAATTTTAACTATTTGGGTTTACGGATAAATGTAATAATTTTAAGAAAGCAAGGATCTCATTAGGCAAGATAAATTTATCCAGGAGCTGCAACTCTGGAGTCAGGTATAATTAACATCTGATAGAGAATTAAACTTGACATTTTTGACTCTTAACTATATGGCCAACTTATCAGGAGGAGAAATGCAGGTGAGCAGCAGTCAGTCAGAGTGGCATATACAGTAAACCTATGGAAAAACAGAGGAAATAGCAAACAAAATATTGTTATCTGGAATTTTTACTTCTGCTTGAATATTCTCAGAGATGAAAATAAAAATGAATTCTGACAATGGCATATGAACTCTGAATCATCCGGGAAGGTTCATGGGCTCCTCACATGAGTACATCAGTTTGTTTTATGATCCCTTCATTACGGCAACTTGTTACCCATAATGATTATTGTATCATCACTAAATCTGTGTGATAACGTAATTGCATAATTTCTATGTCTGTGACTTCATTTACATAATGATGTGCTTAATTTGCATAATCATTGTAAGTACAAACAACCTCATCAAGGAAGAAATGACAAAGTTTACACATGCAATGTGCTTTATTTTATTTTTGTCCAAACAAATTAACAGAAGCTGATAGCCACTTGAAGATTTCATAAAATGTTGGAATGAAAATACTTTACCACCTCAACTAAAATAACAGTATTGGTTTGTTTAATAATGCAAGGAGAAAAGTGTCATTTTTAATGACAGTATCCCCTTTTTTGAAGTAAATTGTTTATTTAATTTTTGTCTTTTACTGCTTTCTTTTACTTGCTGCTAAATTGCACAGTCTATGTATTATTATATATAAGACTGAGTGTCTATTTGCGAGATACATATTACCCACCATAAACAAGTTTCTTGTGCTGAAAGTGTTTCAAATGTGGAACTGAACAAACCACCATAAAAAGGTAAAAACCTACACAAATAACCATTAACTACAGCACTCAAACATTGAAAGTCTCCCAGTATTATAACTTAGCAATTGCTTGCTTTTCGTTGTGACATCTCAAGTAGTACTGTACAGTCAGGTGTGGGTGGACAATTCGAATTGCTTCCTAGCACTCTACTTAGATAGGAATTAGTAACCCATAGACTTGAAATGTGAAATCCTAAGCAGTCTCCATTTGTCTTTAGATGTTTGCATGCTAACTGACCTTACTGTAATAAGTAGATGTGAGTAAAAATGCACATCAACATATTCTTATGCAGGTTTGAACTGGCCCACCAGCACACTAGAAGATCCTCCTGTGGTCCCCATTCCTGGGGACACAGTCTTGATGCCAGAAAGGATCTCTTAACATTTGCAGGTTGGTAGCTACCCTTACTTACATTAACTGATAATTTGTTAATAATAGTTCTGTTGTATATGAGAACATTTGCTAGTAGGCTGTAGACCCTTGCAATCAGCTTCTCTGGTGGTCCCAAGATGCCTCAGTCTGACACTGTTCTAAAGGCCCTTTAACATCTCCATTGACATAGCTGTGAATAAGTTCTATGTCAGTTTTATGCAGTAAACACAACCAGTGTACTTGTCCATGCGAATGTAATAAAGTCTTGCATGATTGTGACCTAAACCTGCATGCATTCATACTGAGATGTGAACTATCTGCTGAAAAAAAGACTGCTCAGTCTGTACCTTGATTCATAAACAATAGATTAACTGATGAAGAAAGCCTGCATAAAATGGAATTTAATTTCCTCAGCAGTTAAGCCACAAAAGCTAATATAGATAATTGACTTAAATTCACTTAAACATTTTGTGCAGTCAAAATAAAAAACAATAACGGGGGAAAAGTGACTAACTATAAGTTATAAATCAGAACTTTAAGCTCGTTAATCACGGTGGATCTTAAATATAGTTATAGAAATCTAAGGTGAACTGAAAAATCTGGATCCTCTGAAATTAAAAGCGCTAATATGAGAAAGTAATTTATAATGGATTAGAACATCTTGCAGAGTCAAAAATAAATGAACTAATGTGGGGGGATGTGTCTAAAAGTGACTAAATCTTTCTGTGCACATGTATATACCAGGAAACATAACTGGTACAACAGCTATTATCAAGATTAATTGAGCGTAAGACTTGTGGACTCCGATTCAAAGAGCTTCATTGTTTCACTCCTCTGTGCTTGATAAAATACAGTTCCTACTACTCTTAGTCATCTTATGCAAAGCTAAGTAAAATATGGTTTAATCCTGTCTCTGCTTTATATAATAACAAGAATTTAATTAAAATGCAGGGAGACTTGCCTCAAGGTCCACTTTGGTCTGACAGTGCAAATTGTAACAGGGTGCATTCACAGGGAATTCAATTGTTGAGTCATTGATCCAAAAATGGGTCAAATAAAATAATGGAACTTAAGTAGTTTGGGCTTTAGAATGTGGAAGTTGGAATATTTTAATATTTCCTGGGGATGCTTAGGCTGTTGTATCCCACTCTCTTGGAGATTCAGGTTAGATTTTCTATTTTTTTGTCTTTACTAGTTGTTCAAGGGAAATTATCAACAAGGGGAATGGTTTACTGTACTCTAGTAACCAGTTATCATGAACTGGTTAGAACAGGGGTCCCCAAATGCCGGGCCACGGACCATCACTGGTCTGCGGACTCCTCTGCACTGGACCGTCTTATGGTGACACGTGCACATGAAGCGCGTAACCATCATGCGGCAGTCAGTGAGCATCTGGCTCTGCCCACCGTCCCAGCGGTCCGTCAACACTCTTCTGGATCAGGAAGCCGGTCCCCAATCCAGAAAAGGTTGGGGCCAGCTGGGTTAGAATAATGAAAGTCAACCTGTGACTAGCCCCTTTCAAAACATTCCCTTGTATATACTTGTATGACCAATGTGAGAACCAAAGAACGGTAGCCTGCTGACTTATCAGCGTACCAGATCAGATTAAAACTCTACTGCTACAATCCCAATGTTTTCAATTTCCTTTGCTACTGAGAAATTCAAATGAACAGGAGCACTAATTAGTACGATGATTCCCATTAACAGTGTGAACACATTTGCTAGGCATATGACATTAAAGATCCTGCCTTCAGATTCTCTCTTGTACAGAAAACAAATAAAAGTCTTATTTGTTTAGAACTTATTGGATTTCTGAAGCAAAACAACTCATACTTATTTATGTGAGGCCATCAGTGCATGATTAACTAGTTCATTGTCCTTTATACCGTACTGTAACCTGAACACGGTTTGTTCCTATACATCCTTTGCAAATGGTATTATGCAAAGGTTTCTAGACATTTTTATTACAATACAGAAAAGCCTTTATCTCATAAAGCAGAAATGACCTGTGGTCTTGCAGACCAATGCTAAGCCTCTCTATCGGTTAGCATCAACAAGCACATCAATATCCTTAAAGAGACACTACTATTACATGGAGTGCTAAGTTTTTTACAGTGTTTTTTTTAACTACGTTATTCCAAATATTTGTACATGTGATTTTTAAACATGATCTCTCCTTGTTACACTTTAATATCATTTTGTCTATCTGATTTAACTGAATACCTCTGATAAACGCCTTGCTTAGATATATTTTTTGTTGCTTTTATTGAATGTTCTTGCCTCTTATTTTGAATCTCAAAGCTACATTTATTTTGGCTTTCTAATGCAAAGCCCTCTAATAGTAAATATAGCCTCTTTCCCACGATGCAAAGTGATTTTTTCTTAATTTTTTTCCCACTCACTGACTTACGGGTAGTGAATATTGATCATGAAATCTGCATGGAATTCTTACCAAGGGGAAATGTGTAAAGGTCATTACAACCTTTTTAATTTGTTTTGCTGTTAATTGGTGCTTTTCAGTGGCACTTTGTAATTCTCTGGATATTTTCCACTGGTTTGTAAAGGACTGAAAAAAATTAGCTGACTTTAAAAAAAGATCAACGTGTTTTCAATATGGCTCCTCTTCCATTGCAGGTGAGCACTTGTCGGAAAAAAAATATTCACCAAAATGGCTTTATAAATCAACTAAAATGGTAATGTTGATCTGAATGACAGGGCAGACCAGTGAACCTCACCCGATGGATTCTGAGCCAGGTGGGCACTGTTACACACAGCAAAGACCAAGGGACACATTTTTGAAAGGGTGAATGGACCTGTCGAATTCACCTCGCTACAATTGGAGTCGCATCCCCAAAATAGATGTCAATTCACTTTTCAGTGTTGACTAAGGCTGTCGCATGCATAGTATGGCGTGGTCAGGTGGATAGAAGTATGAAGAAAGGTCATGCGGAGTGAGGCGAATTCGACAAGTGAAGGGCAGTGACATCAGTCTTACCATATCCCACTAACTGTATTCTGTGAATATTCTATTTCTATGTCACCTTGTCATTAGGGCATGCTGTCATTTAGTCGCAGTGGCCATTGTCACTTTTGAATGAATAGTCACCTTGCCCTGCCATCAATGCCCAATTTGCCAATCTGAAGTGGCAAAGTCAAACAGGTGAATAAGGAGCAGTTCAACTAGTCACATTCCCACCTTCGCACCATTAATCCGCTTAGTCAATAGTACACGTATGCAAAATGATGCGAAGAGCTCCATAAGCCGCATCTGTCATAGTCACTTGAATTGGTCACGTATTCGCCTAATCACACAGTTTGCTCAATAAACAAACATGGGGAAGTGGCGAATAGATGTATGTATATTTTTATTTATAAAGCAGCACTAGGTTACGCAGCACTGTATAATTCAGCAATACACATATAATACAGACAAGGGAAAGTGAATAACAAAGAACAAATGAAGTAAATTACAAGTATATAATCAAGAAAATACATTGCTTTAAGTGCCAGGCCATGATTGAAACAAGAGGATGGAGGTCCCTGTGTCAGGAATATGACAATAAATCACCAGGTCCCACCGCTGCAGGTGTGCCGTTCCAATGCAGTCACGGGGTTGTGTCTTGGTCATGGCTCCATGACATGGTCGTGGTATCTGGTCGTGGCAAAATGACGCAGTCACAGTAAAATGATGCGAACACGTCTTTCCCGCCATTCCACCTATTTAACCCCACCTGTTCTCAGTTTCTACGCCCAAATATAGAATTTGTCTCTTGATCCTGGGTGCGTTTGTTCTGCTCAAGTTTTCGTGTATGACCTTTGCCATGACTCCTGACTATCCCAACTTCTGCCTTCCCTCAACCTTTGGCCTGGATTCACGACTCTGCTGTCTGCCGCCTGCCTCGACCTGTATCTGTTTCTTGGACCTACTCTGTTCTCGCTCTCCACTCCAGGGGCCGCGACCTGGTTACCCTTTGCAGCGAAGCCCATACTCCCTTGCAGGGGTTCCTGGTGAAGACCTGGGGTAACTTAGACTCCGCACCCTGGGTGTCAAATTCTCTGCCAAGCCTGTTCCTGCTGTTCAGACTGTTGTCTCCTTCTCCACCTCACTTCGGTGGTTACCAACTGTACTAACCCCGAACTATGATACCCTGGTCCACAGAGCTCACAATCTAAATAGGAAGAAGATTTACATAAACAGATAAGAGGGTAACAAGTGCAATAGCATAAAGTGTCAGTTCATTAGCCTGTAAGTGCCAATTAAATAACAAAATAAATACAAAATAGAATAAATAATTGCTTAAAGACAAATATGGACATGAAAACCAGTGCTAGTGCAACAAGAGGTAAGATTTCAATTTAGTTTTGAAGATACTGATGGATTGCCTTTGGCCCGAAGTAGAGGAATATAGAATTCCAAAAATAAGGGGCAGAAAGAGAGAAGGGTTTAAGATGAGAATGGGCAAACAAAGGATGATATGTAGGGAGGGGCAACAAAGTGAAGTGCTTTGAATATCCAAAGTAGGAAACTGTAAATAATACGCTTATTAACTGGGAGCCAAGAAGCAGACAGGAGTTGGGAGGGAGACTTTTGGGGAGAGAGGGAGATGATTATAGCAGCCGAGTTTAGAATAGATTTTAGAGGGGAGGGATGGGAAACTGGAAAGCCAATTAGAAGGGCATTGCAATAGTCCAAGCAGGATAAGACGAGGGCATGCTTGAGGTTGTCAGCAGTGGCCTGAGAAAGAAATGGACAGATCTTGGCAATGTTACAAAGGAAAAAACTGACATTTTTTAGCAGTGGTAGCAAAGTGCTTATAGAAGAAAAGAGCAGAGTCAAAAGTCACCCCAAGACAACATGTAGACGTAACAGGGTTCACTATCAAATCATCAACTAAAATGGAAAAGGAGGGAGTAAAACCAGGTTTAGGTAGGAAAATAATCAGTTCAGCTTTATCAAGATTTAGTTTGAGATGGCGTTGGGCCATCCAAGAGGAGATAGCCAGGAGACAGTTAGAGATTTTATTTTTGATTTCAGGTGTTAGCACAGGAGCAGATATGTAAATTTGGGTGCCATCTGCATACAGATGGTATTTAAGACCAAATGAGCTGATGACATCACCCAGGGAAAGTGTGCACAGGGAGTACAGGAGGGGACCAAGGACAGAGCCTTGAGGCACCCCCACCCTGAGTGGGATAGAAGAGGAAGTGTCATTAACATGGAAGACAAAGAAGAAGTGAACAGAAAGGTAGGAGGTCAGCCAAGATGCAGCTTGATTATGGACACCAAGCGCATGGAGAATATGAGTAAGTAGGGAGTGATTAACAGTATCAAATGTAGAGGATAGTTCCAGGAGGATAAGAATAGAAAAGTGTCCCTTGTATGCAGGAAGAAGCTTCTACATTCAAGTGGCGAAACGTGTCAGTTTCCAGAGCTCCTCCTTTACCATTATACATCCATCAGATCCCTTTCAGGTTTACTTAAGACCATTATTTATGCAGGCTTATCACTTAGGAATTCATTACAATTCTTTTATATTCTCTTTATTGCCTCTATATTTGACCTATTTACTTATTAATCCTTATTTGTTCCTGATTTATACTACTGTTGGTATTTAATCCATTGCATTTCTGGGATATGTGAGGAGCTCTGCTGGGGTTTTTTAACCTCATTTTTAATTGCTTTTACATATTTTTTGTAATTTGCACTTTTTTATTAAAGACATGCGCTGTTTTTGCTATATATTACTGCATGCATGCTTCTTTTATGGGGATTTTGTTTTTGTTCTTGATTATTAACTGGTAAGTCTGAAAACACATCTTTGTTTTGTTGTAAAAACTCCTTTACCTCCTGTATTTTTACCTGTGAAAAGGTGTCTGCAATCTTAACTTCAGGGACATCAGGCTCAGGATTTGCCTGCTTGGTGCTTAATGCAGGGTGGGGCTCACAGTCCTTCCACAGCTTAATTAGATTCACATGATAAATTTGGTAGAGCTTACGTTTTCCAGGTTGGTGTAATTTATAATTTACTTCACCAACTTTCTCCACAACTTCATATGGTCCTTGCCATTTGGCCAAGATATTGTTCTCTACTGTGGGGATCAATACCAGAACTCTATCTCCCAGATTAAAGGTTTTTACCCTGGCAGAGTGATTATACACAAGGGATTGGGCCTGTTGAAACTTTTGTAAATGCTCTCTAACTATAGTCATGACATTCCCAATTCTATCCTGCATTTGGGCAATGCAGTTGGCAACTGTGGTGAGGGGTTAGCTACTGTTCCCATGTTTCTTTAGCAACATCTAGAAGCCATCTTAGGTGCCTCCCATACAATAATTCAAAAGGTGAAAAGCCTGTAGAAGCCTGGGGAAACTCTCTTGTTGCAAACAACAAATAGTGTAGCATACAGTTCCAATCCCTGCTATCTTTGGACACCACCCTCTTCAACATCCCCTTTAAGGTTTTGTTATACCTCTCTACAAGCCCATCAGATTGAGGATGGTAGACAGATGTCCGTAGCTCAGAAATTCTTAACATCTTACACAGCTCTTTAGCGACTTTAGACATAAAAGGGGTGTCCAGGTCTTTTTAAAATCTCCTTAGGAATTCCTGTGTGGGAAAACATCTGCATCAACTCCTTAGCAATAGTTTTAGCAAAGGTGTTCCTTAAAGGGATCACTTCAGGTTACTGGGTAGCATAGTCAACTACTACCAGGATGTGTTGGCGTCCCCTGGCTGACTTAACAAGGGGCCCACCAGATCCATTGCAATCCTTTCAAAGGGTACCTCTATAATAAGCAATGGCACTAAAGGACTTCTAAAGTGAGGTATGGGTGCAATGACCTGACAAACTGGATATGACTTACAGTACCTTCTGACCTCTTTATACAGACCTGGCAAATAAAACCTCTGTACGATAAAACCTCTGCACAATAAAACCTCTGTATTTCTATAGTTTTCTCAGACCCAAGATGGCCGCCCAAGAGCGCCACGCAAACAGCTTCCCAGTTTACCAACTCCAACCACACCCAGCTGGCTCTCTCAGCTGCCTTTTAAACTAGGATCTAGCCTGCAGCTGGGGTGATCTGTAAAACCTGGACTGACCTCCAGTGAAAGGTTTCCATTACTGGGGCAAAACATCTCCTCTCAAACACTACACTCTCACAACACAAAATCGCAAACTTGCATACAAAAGCATCAAATACATGCATACACACTTACACAGTGCATATGCATTCATGCAATCACACACATGCATGCAAATTTACTCACACACGTGCATACATATAAGATATATTTGAGGTATAATTCACACAATTATGTCATAATTGCAGAGCGAAGGTTAAAGATTGTGTAAACAATATGCAAAAAATATTGTATTCAACTTTTTTCAAAGTTTTTGGATTTTGCTTTTCACTTTTCATTGCAATTTAAATTACAAATCAAAAATACAAAAGCATGCATTTCACTTTATACAATGACTCTGTCTCTGTAAACAAAATAATAGCATCACAGTGTCCCTGCAGTACTGTGCACTAAGATAACTACATTCCCCTCTGCTTCAGTATTATTAAAGCATATTGTATTGCTTTTACTGCAGAACATTACAGACCCCCCATTTCCACTGCAGTTCATTATAAATTCCTTGAAACTCATTCCTTAAAACTCCTTGCCCCCAAACTACTTTTAAATGCAACCCCAATGCCCTTTTAATTTACACAGAGTATAATGCACTGAGCCCCTATATCCCTAAACAAGCGCAACATGACATCACAGCAACAGGAAATGCAAGTACATGTTCAGATGAAGTTCATGCATTTAAGCAAATTGAAATACTATATTCAATCATTAACATTTTGTTTACATTATATCATCTCTAAACCCATTGGAACTCAACTGCTTTAAAAAAAATCTCCCTTTTTAAGGAGGTCATAGATGGAATAGTACTTGGAACATGTTATAATCAAAGAATATTTCTTTAAATTATCCAATGGTGGCTTGTCGCATGTATGTATGTATGTATGTATGTATGTACTGTATGTATGTATGTATGTATGTACTGTATGTATGTATGTATGCAAGAAAGACTAGAGGAGGAAGGTCACAGCTGAGAGTTTCAAAGACGACCCAATGACATTATGTTTTGAACCCTGACAAAATTTCTGCTAATTATACCCATGTATTTCAACAGCCTCTCAGCATCCATGTTAAAAAGAATAGCAGTTGTCTGCACCTGTCATTCTATTAAACCTTGCCTAAACCTTTGCAGTTCTCTGTTGGGCGTCTGAACCCTCCTATCATCACCACATTAAGTTGTATATATGTTAGTATTTATTGGAAGTGTTGTCTAAATTAATACATGGAAGGAGATAGAGTGACAAAGTCAACGCTTTCCTAAAAATGTGGCAGTTGCACATCACATAAGGAACGGATGTTATTGCCTACTTGGGAAGAAGACCAGCAAGAAGGTAATATTATTTTATCCAGTGATAAATTTTGTTTACTGCAATACCGATAATTTTGACAGTAATATATTCAATATAGGCGATATTGAATATTATTTTATCCAGCGATAAATTTTGTTTACTGCAATACTGATAATTTTGACAGTAATATATTTGATATAGGCGATATTGAATATTATTTGGTCCAGCGATAAATTTCGATTAAACTCAGGGAATTTCGATACCCATTATTTTGTATGGAGTTACTTTGGCTACTTTTTGACGGCGAAAAGGAATTTTTTCAATTGAAAAAAAACGATCAAAACAATTCGATCGATATTTTTCGATGGAAATGCCATTTTTCCATCGAACAAAATCAAAAACTTTGAAAACATATTTTTCGACTTTAGTCAATTTCACCCATACTGTAGTATCACGCCACTGTTCAAAATACAGGACAGATCTGGTTGTTGGAAATCCAATCCAATAAAGTGTTTGCTTGACAGAGAAGGAGTAGCTATTTCTGGGGTGGGTTTCTACAAAAGCCAGAGGATATTTTCATAGCTGAGGGAGTTCAGCACTTTCATGCTGCAGTTGTTAACTGTAAACAGTATTTGAAGTCCTAACAGGTAAAGTTTTTGTATTTATTTAAGTACATGCCCTGGTATGTAACAGATTCTTTTTACTGCAAATACAAAGTTTATTTAAAAATGTATATTTCTAAAAATGTCTTAGGTTCTCTGTTGTATGAAGGTATTACACATTAATAAATAAATGAAAAGTACAGTGGATATATCAATATGATTTCTAGCTGGTGGTATAAAGAGTCAATAGGATTGTTATAGTAAACACTACCCACTCAGACAAGAGATTATGTTTACAGACCAGATGAGGATCAGGTAGAAACAAGAGGTGAGTAGCTGGTAGACAAGCATCTTTATTGTTGGTATCTCAGCCACTCGCTAATTAAACAATTACTCTGTAGAACTACGGTATATAAACTTGTTATAACTTCTAGGAGACAATGGAGTATATTCTGCATTTAACAGCAGTGTCCCCTATCTTATAACAATCCCATAGAAATGTGGTTATACTAACATATTTAATTACTCTAAATTTTCAGCACCTATATCCTTTATGCCTCTAACGGATTTATTGCTAAAATCGATCACAGCATTTTTTTGTATTTTGTTTTGTATATAAAGTTTATGTTTTTTCAAAGAACATGTTCTGTGTTAGAATTTTGAACTGATCTGCACATCAGAATGTATTTTGCTTGCACAGTTAACTGCTCATACAATCATGTATTTATATGTTTAGAAATACCTAGGAACCACCCTCTATGAAGGCAGTAATCACTGTGTACTGGCATTGTGGGAATGGATCAGTTTAATGTAACAAAAGGCCAGATAGCAACATTCTACTATAACAATGGAAATCCAGTGCTTAGTCCAAATGTTCATGCAGGAGCACTAGGCCCATACTGGTGTATGGAGGTTACTGTATGTGAGAGCATGCTGGTGTACGGAGGCCACTGTATGTGAGAGCATACTGGTGTATTGAGGCCACTGTATGTGAGAGCATGCTGGTGTGTGGAGGCCACTGTATGTGAGAGCATGCTGGTGTGTGGAGGCCACTGTATGTGAGAGCATGCTGGTGTGTGGA
>JAKJJM010131851.1:0-12691 GCA_021901965.1 Pipa carvalhoi
CTGTGCTGCTCCCACCTTAACCCCCCTCCCACACTGTGCTGCCCCCACCACAACCCCCCCTCCCTACTCCATACCCTCTGAAGGGGGGGGACACTATGTTGGTGCCCCCTCCTTCTCCCTGTCCCTACCTACCTCTTCCATGGCCAGTCTGTCTCTGTGTAGTGCTCAGCGCTCCTCTCTTCCTTCACTGGTCCCCAGCAATGATGTAACTTCCTGTGATCACAGGAAGTTACATTATTGCCAGGGGAGGGAGAGAGGAGCGATGAGCGCTACACAGAGACAGACTGGCCATGGAAAAGGTAGGTGGGGACAGGGAGAAGGGGGGTGCACCAAGATAGCCCCCCCTCCCTTTCCCCATCCATGCCTACCTCTTCTTTTACAGCGCTTAGCGCTATGGCAATCCTCTCTCCAGTGCTGCCTTTAACAGCAACGCTGGGGAGAGGATCGCTATCTGCTAAGTGCTGTAAAAGAAAAGCTTAGTGGGCCAGGCCAGAGAAGGCCACGGGCCACATCCGGCCTGCGGGCCGTAGGTTACCCACCGCTGGTCTACAACATACAAAAGAACTTATTTAACATGAACACCCCTTTAAAGTCAGTAGCTGCCTATGAAAATACAGATGGTGCACAAACAAAACATTTGTAAAAGCTTCAGAATATTACAGATTTCTATACAAGAAGCGCCAGTGTTTATTGAGAACTTTCTTGCCATTTCAGTTTTGTAGGTCAGTAAAAAAATCAATCAATTTAGAAAAAACCCTAAATCTCTCTCTGAATGGAAGCCTGAAGGACAAGCATCAGGCATCTCTACATTCCCAGTCACTGGAGGTGCATCATGGTATTGGAGAAAATTAAACAACATTGACCTAAGAAAGCATTGGAATGGAGGTTGGAGGTGTAATAGACTAAGATTGTTGTATATTGTTGCTTCATCATAAATAAAAGCAACATTAGCCTAGAATTATGTTTTGTTATGACGAACATAATCCCTATAATATTATGAAGCAGTGGTGTAACTAGGGACAGAGAGAGGTGAATTCAAATGCACACGAAAGCTGAAGCATGCACGTGGTGCAATACCCCTAATGAACCAGGCAAAAGCTCAATAAAAGTCCAATTAGTAAAGAAAAATGGGCTGCACACACAGCAGATAAGGTGTATAACCAAAGTAATTTACTGACCGGTGATACAGTGTACAGCAGAACAACGTTTCTGGGGGTACACACCTCTCCCTTCGTTAGGTAACTAGAGACAGAGCATAATCTATTTTCTCTGTTGCCATTAATTACTCTTTTGTGTAATTCCTCCTTTCCGAGGTGTACTAGTACTGAGTTTTCTATCCATCCTTATCAGTATGAGAGAAACTGAACTCACCATTAGTAGCCTTAACCCCCAGTCCAAATTACGGTTTTGTTGCGATGAACTAAAATCAGAGGACTCCTCAGAGGACAAAGACACCTTCCTTTCCAGCTTAACTCCAGCGCTGTGTATCACCAATACTATTAAAATCCTACTCACTTCATACAACCAAATCCTATAGCCAAAGCTTGTAGGATACCTCTTTTGTTTTGTGGCTGGAACAACCCCAATGATTCCTCATTCCCACAGTGAAATTATTAGGGAAGTAAAATATATAGATATAAAAATGTTTAAGTTCAGTTTTAAAATCCAAACGGCATATTGTTTTCAGGAAGGAAGCATCTTTCACAGATAGAGAATAACCAGGATGTCTGGTTCCTATTTAAAACTGAAGAAAGGAAGATAAAGAAGACTGGTGAGACACAAGGTTCATTCCCTTCCCAGGTGAAATAGTCGGATGCAAATATCTGGCTTCCCAAAGGCAGAGAAAAAAAACAGAAGCAAAATTCTGGGGAAATAAGTAGTAGAAATTCAAGCTAATTTTTTTAAAAAGAACCATTAAAACAGGAAAATTAAAAAAAACAAAAAAAAAAAACAACATTTGGTCTTAATTGACAGGTATTATCTTGACTTTAAAGTTGAATTTCTAATTTGTATTATTTACAGTTTGTTTCCATTCCTTTTGATCTGTAAATAAGCCCCGGTTGAAGTAAAATTGTTTCCTCCAAAAATGTCCAAAATACATATTCACAAGAAAAGAAAAAAAAAACATTAACCAACAAAAATCAGAAATTCAACTTCAAAGTGGACGTTTGTACAATTATTGCATAGGAACAATTTCCATACCAATTGAAAAACAACTATTTTTTTTTCACTGATCCTCTACGCTGGATAAGGTTTCTGGCTCACTGCATGGAACTATCCATACAAAATACTCCTTTACTAATATCTGTTGAAGAGAAAAATATATATTTATTCTTTGAGAGTGGTTTATTTGAGACCGATCTTCATTTCCTGACAGTGGTAAATTCCAAAACCTTTAACAGATTTAGAAAATAAATATTTATTTATTTTTTAAACTTTTTGCACCTTTAGGTACACTGACACCTTTAAACACAAGAGGACATATTTGTTAAGGAATGAAATCTTGTTTTGCCCTTGCACTTTGCATTCAGGACATTCCTATTTTCAGTTAGAAGAAATATTCAAGTTGTGTTATTTGACACAACTGATTGTATCACATTATTTGCATCCATGCCAGAAAAATGAAACTTCATCTTCTTTCTAACATACATTTTCTAAATCCTAAGAACCACATTGGCTTTCTGCCCAGACCACCAAATAAGAACTCCAGTGTGATAGAAGTTTGATTTATCATTTACATTTTACTCTACTCCTCTGCTCCATTTCAGTGATCTGCCTTCTTCCTGTGGTTTAGTAATTTAGCGCATATCAGAATAATAGACTGTGTAACAGACAGAGCATTGCAAAACTTCAAAAGAGTAGAGCAAAAAAAACTGTATTCCTTTACACAGAGGACAAATTAGCAAACCACAGATTGTGAAGGGGAATTGTAATTTGTCTTTCAGGGGAAATACAAGTTTCCTACCATGTATCTTTTAGTTATGAATTATGAGTGCCTGGCTGCAGTGGAATGCAATGTCTAAGATGCACAATCAATATTACATCACTGTAAATAACTCATATGAACCAACTCTGATTTACAGCTCTGCTCTGTTTTATTAAATTTGTCCAAATGAATCTAATGAAATTGTGCCGATGATTGTATAGAATATGTCTGCATGTACCAAGGCTGATCTGTGAAGCAAATTCAGAATTAACTGAGATTATCTGCTCTAGTAACAGTAGTTAAAAACAACCCATTATGAAGTAGAATAAGGACTAGAACATTATAGCGCAATGTAAGCCTGTGAGGATGCTAGTCAGCAGCTACAAGATTTTCTAGGGATTAGCACTTCTGTCGGTGGTTTGAAGTACCCATTGTACATATAATCTAACTGACCACAATTTTAAGTAGTCTTCCTTTACAACTGTCCTACTACCCTAACTAAAAGGCTGTCCTTATGAGCATTCTATCTGGACAGCTACATGATGGAGTAGCAAAGCACATCGTAGTTTCCCGACTGTTCCATACTCCTCTAAAACCTGTGCCATCTTAAATCACTAGCAGGTGAAACTATGACATCACTCCCCATGAACAGAACTTCCATAGGTGAAACTTTCCTATGACATAGTCGATGGTAAACACTAAGGGGCAGGGACCTCCATCCTCTGGTTTCAATCATGGCCTGGCACTTAAAGCGATGTATCCTCATGATCTCATGCTACTTACTTTATACTTAATTTACTACACTTGTATTGTATAATGCACTTTTCCCATGTCTGTGTTGTATTTGTATTGCTGAATTGTACAGCGCTGCGTAAATTTGTGGCGCTTTATAAATACATTTATACATACATACATAGATAGTAGACTATACCTTTGTGGGGTTGGGGGTGGGTTTGTAGAACATACCACTGGCAAGAAAAAATTGGAACTGAATAGGACTACTTCATGAATTTAGCTTCAAAGACAACTTTGCTAAGTACTGGTATGCCAATCAAAATGGGGAATTTTTATTCTTTGGGTGTTACTGGTCCTTTAATCTCTAACCATAATGTATAATGTGTGATATAAATGATACCTCTAACTAATAATTTATGCTGAGAGGGAAATATGCCCTTTACTAAATTGTCTCTAATGAAACTTTCCTCTCATGGTCTGCCTTACAGCAGCTGTTCTCACCATGTTCACAACATACATTTATCATCCATTAAAATAAAATGTTGTGTTGGATGCAGAAGAATGTTGGGATATTTAAGGGAGACAGGCAGCTGTCCATGGCTTGTTACATACAATCTTTAAAAAGCTTTATACAGTAGCAGGTGGCAGCCCTAGGAAGAGCAGGTCCAAAAAAACACAACTACATTTAGTTTACCAAAGGTCCTGCCCTGACGTTTGTGGTATTTTTACTCTGAATGTCTGGAAATACTACAGCAACATGAAATTTTAAAGGGGATTTCACAACAGTGGGAGTATGTACAGTAATAGTTTTGATGTGTAAAATGTATTTGGCAAATTCATTATGACTGACGTTATTTTTCTGGAAAATTCCCACTGGTTATTTCAAAATCCATTAAAAGGGACACTAGGTTCATAACTAAAGTTAACTTTGAAAGCTGTAAGCGATTGATATAAACAGTGTCGGACTGGCCCACCGGGATGCCAGCTGAGTCACGTGATAGGGGTGGGGCTTCCTGGTGGGCCATTATGCCCCAGTCTGAGACTGGATAAAGGTTTCCATGTTTACACCAGTTAGTCCAGTCCCTGCAGGGTAGGTTGTCTTACAATTACTTAGACTTTGCATTGTGTCTGTTTAATCAGCTGCACTGAACATCCTAATAAACACAGCTTATGATAAACTGTGAAAGGGAAGTGTTACAATAATGTCTTATTTATTTAGAATACGCATGTAGTGTTGACATCTTTCACAGCATTTTTAGTCAGTAAACATTCACTTCAGTCTCTTCCCCTGTGGAGCTTACAATCTAGTTTCCCTATACAGTCACAAACACAGTAACAGACAGACTAGATCCATTTTAGCCAGGCTTAAATGAACCTAATATGTTTTTGGATTGTGGGAAGAAACCCATGCAAGTATCGGGAGAATATACAAACTCCATGCAGACCATTTCCAGGGTGGAATCAAACCCAAGACCCAGTACTACCAGGCAACGTATTCATTTAGAGGATTTAGTAATCTTTTACACAAATATAGTTTTAGTTTTTGCCCATTTTCCAATTGCTCTCCATTTCCCATGCAAAACTTTCATTGCTTTTATTTTTGTTACTGTTTTTCTGTAAAAAAAAAAATAAAAACTTCAATCCTATTAGTCATTCTTCAAGTTTTTATCTTTTGCTTTGATAGAACTTTTTCTATTCTGAGAGATGACATATTTTCCAGAAGGATGAAAAACTTAATATTCCCAGATAAATATGAGAATGTTTATTTAACTTGCAGTTAGATTTTGAAAATAGACTTCAGAACTGAATTAAGTCCAGAAGACATTACTCATTTGGAACTAAAGCCATTAAAAACAGCCTACTGAAATAAATAGCTACTTTTTCTTCTGTGCAAGAAATTAGGGTTGTTATGATAAAACCTGTAGGATTACTACTTGAGATCTGACGACAGAGGAAGGGTAAATGTGCACTAGAGATGTAATCCTCTTTTCCCAGAAGACAGCAGTGGCTTATATAACTCATACACATGGCATCGTGGTCACGAATCTAGACAGGATGACTCAGTAGCTTGTGCAACTTCCTGAGATCCAAAATGAGGAATTCCCACAGACAAGGGACAGGTCCAGCCAATTTCCTTACCCATAGGTGCATATTTATCAAATGCAATGGGGTTTTTTTTTTGCTTGTTTTTATAAGCACCCATTTATTTAAAAAAACACAATTGAAAGGGTTATACAAAAACGCCTGTCGGTTAATTTAATACATCCATTTTACCAACTCATTTTGTTGTTTTTTGTTGTTTTTTTTTTACAGAGGTTTCAGCTTTATACTGTGCCTGATTTACTGTACATCTCAGGAGCATATAGGCACAGAATGCTCAGCATCTTAGGCCACACCCACTAACTGACCACTCCCCTTTGTGCATATAATCACAGACTAAATTGTACAGTGAAATAGTGAATTTTCCTATTTTACAGAATCACAGTTCCAGACTTGTCCCAGTTTTCCCTGATTTTTTTACTTACAGGCTTTTTCTGGGACGTCCTGGCTGTAGCACTAGCACCGGCACTGAAAGTGATCGTTAGGATGACTGCGACCGATAGGAATTGGCAATCAGTGGCTTGTGGGAGTTGTATGACACAGTGGATTTCCTTCTGCATCTGGAAGTGTGCTGTGTACTACAAATCCCAGGAAAAATTGCACACTTGCGGCAGGTGGATGTTCAGGCCTGGTTACAGCTTCAACTCACTGTGACCCCTATTGTTACACCCAGACCTGGTAACTTGCTAGGTTTTGACTGGAGACTACGGGTTTGAAAGCAAACACAGAGGAGACCCTCAGGTTCTCCAGGCCTGTGTCTCCTACAAGTATAGCGCCACTCCTCTTAGCCTAACGCCGCCCTTCTCTGGCCTAACCCCACCCCCTCCACAATAACTCTACCCCATTCCTACCAAATCCTGCTCCATTTATTCCCCTGTTGCAGTTGCAAGTGTAAACTATCCCAAAAGAGCTGGTAATAGCTAACCTTTAGTAGCAGCTTCTGAGATGCACAAGTTACTAATTTAAAATAGCCCTGAGTCATTTGTTATGTATCACTGAACACTTGATCTGATGTTTCAGTCAGTGATCAGTCTGTAGATAATGATTGGTCTCTTTGATTTATTTTTTCCCCAGGAATTAATAAAGTCAGTTAAAATATCTGCTTGGCATGAATGCTGCTTTGATCAGGTGTATTACATACCTGTGATGAAAGAATAAGCTGCCAACAGGTTACTGATTAATGCCATCTCCTTGTTCATCTGACCAATGGGTGCCATTGTGCGGTTGGTAACAGACTGCTTTGCCTCACCCATAGAGGGGTAGTTACTTGCTGGATAAAAAGCAGCAGCTCTTTCTATCTTCCTCTCTGTTATAAAAGAAGAAAATCATTTGGATTAGCACGGCAGTTATTCAAATATAGCACTTATAAAATTGTTGTGTTATCTTTACTGATAGCAGCCATTTTGTTAAATAGACCTCACCCAGTCCAATTGTTTTCTATGCTGCTTTAGATAAATCTTATTCAAGAATTGTGCTTGAAAGCCCACTTTTTAATGCTAAATAACTATATATAACAGTTTATACACACATTTTAATTTTTTGAAGCACGGATTGACTATATATTAACTATAAATGCATTTGAGGCATTTTCATTTTTGGTATTACTGTCATTTTAATGAAAACTCAGATTGTGTGTCTAATTTATCTGTTGCATAAACAGATATTCATCCAGTGCTGCTGTTTTCAAGCAAATAATATTTGATGTGTAATAAAAAAATATTAATGAAGTTCAAAAGAATGGCTAAAAAAGTAAACGTATTTTTAAAAATAAAATATATTAGAACTCTTTCAGAAGTACAGATTACAAATACATATGTGAGAACAATGTATAAAAGTGGCAAAATATGGGTATGTTCCACTATTTGGGCAGTGCAGTGGCTCAGTGGTTAACACTGTTGCCTTGCAGCGCTGAGGTTCTGGGTTCAATTCCACCATGGACCTCATCTGCATGGAGTTTGTATGTTCTCCCCGCACCTGTGTGGGTTTCCTCCCACAATCCTAAAACAAACATCTGTGTCTGTCTATGTGTGTGTGACTGAATAGGGAAACTAGATTGTAAGCTCCATGGGACAGGGACTCAAGTGAATGATGAATCTCTGTAAAGCGCTGTGTAATATATAAATGAATCAATACAATTTGCCCATTTAAAATACTTTACTGCTGCCAATGTTCAATTTCAGCTTGCTGTCATTTATGGTATTCTTTTTTCAATTTGATTTCGCTACTAACTATTCACCCTGACCTGGCCTAAGCAGATAGATGGAGTCAAAATAGTTTCAATTGGAGTTTAAAGGCTGAGATAGTGCTCAGATACAGTTTTTTCATCAACCAGAATTTCCTATTTTTACTTCTTTATTTTTTTTAAATAAGTTGTTGAAAAATCCTAAACAAAATTAGGTGAAAGTAAAAAAACCGCATTCTTCTATGGTGTCACTTTTTCATTAAATTGAACTTATATTAAAGGTGATGCCATTTGGCATTCATACAAATCATCATTGTAGGATCCAGCAGCAAAAAGAGTTAACAAAATGGAGCAGATATTAGGCCATGACAATCGGCTACTGTTACTGGGATCTGCTTTATTTCAGTGAGCCAATTAAAGCGCAGCACTGTTTATCACTTCCTCTATTTCAATGCTTTATTACATTTAGCTATACAGCTATTTCCTCTTTGGATAAAGCAAATAAGCACAAGTAATTTGATTTTATACGGTAAGGATAAACTAAGCTGAAAATTGGTACTGTATAAGGAAAGCAAGCCTTTACATAACCGGTGTTGCTCTAAGTGGACACTTTTAGCAAGCTCAAGTCACTTTTATATTCAGAGAAATGTTCTTAAATCATTATGGGCAGTAATACCAAAAAACTGAAAATGCCCCAAATGTGTTTATACAGAACAACCACCTATTTAACAAGGAAGAAATGACTTCCCCTTTTAATATGCGGAATTTGTACTATTCGCTGACCGCCATTAAAATGGAATAGGAAAACGCAGCCCGTAAAAAAAGACCAGGAAACGGAACTACTTTTTACATTTCTGCTGCAGGTTTTTAGATTTTACCACCCCACTGCTTTCAGAACCATATTTCAATCTAAAACTTGCAGCTCAATGACTGTTCTTAGTCGACGTAACAATCTGCATGGATTTGAGGTAATTTGACAGGCAATCTTGTAATAAAAATGTATTCTTGAAGCCAGCAGGCCTGACTTGCTTTTATATTATATTACAAAGCTCCAACATTAATATTATCATTTTGTTTTCTGTTTTGTCCACTGATCTAGTATTTTTATCTCAAAATGTCCATATTGAGTAAAATAGAATCAAAGGAAATAAATCAAATATTGGTGCTTTTACACAATGATACCACTATTTAGAGTTAAATATTATAGAAGATTTCTAAAAGTGCATATATTACTTTGCAGGTCACCTTCCTGATTTTTGCAGTGATATAAGCATCAGTCCATTATTTTAATGGAATAAGAATTTATTTGCAAAGATATTATTTAATTAGAAGAAATACTGTAGTGCAGCGGTTCTCAACCTGTGGGTCGTGACCTCGTCGGAGGTCAAATGACTATTTGCAAGGGGTCTTCTAAGACCAGGGCCATTCCCAAGACCAGGCAGGGCGGGCAACCACCAGGAGGGCGAAAAATTTCCACCCCGCCCTGAGCATCCCCCCAATCCAGAAACAGCCCTGCCTAAGACCATCGGAAATATAGGGTTTGAATGGGGTCGCCCAATAATAATTAATGAATGGGGGTCAGTCACCAAATCACGGGGAATTGTACTAAACGGGGTTGCGACAATAAAAAGGTTGAGAGCCACTGCAGTAGTTGAATAGCTAAAGATACATATCGGTAAAAACTGTCTTTTGGATTTTTTTTTTAGCTATGATGGATGCACAGGTACTGACCCGATGTGCCATTTTTCTTTAAACTCAGCTAAGAAGTTAAAAAGAAAGTTGGAATAAATAATATATATAACAACTGTGCAGCATTTGTTAATATGTATCAAAGAGAAGTTCATACACCGTACATTCTAGATATAAAAACAGCTTATGAAAGGGTCATTGCCCTCTTCATCCCTTTAACATAGAAAGCTCTAGAAAATAAAGTTAATTTGTCATCATCTAGCATGGTAATATGATAACCAGACAATTGCTGTTGATTTTGGGGGATTATGACATACCTGTCAGTCGGTGCTCTGTTATAAAGGCAGGGTCATTGAAGAATACCCCATCTCCGATTACATTGCGATCGTAAGCTTTTGGCTGCCGTGGAAAGTGTGTTTGCAGAATTCCTTGGTAATTTGTTGACTTTGGTTCAGTTTCGTACAGCAGTTTCTTTGGCACTACAAGTCAAAATAAATGTAAAAATAAACCCAACAATTTAGCCAATTATATAATCTATTTGACTAAACATAACTGGTTAGCTATTAATCTTGCAATATGGGTAGCATTTAACTTCCAATAAATAACATGTATAGGAGATATTTCACTATGGTCCTGTCCCAGAAATCCATTGGTGTTACAGTTTTTGTACAAAGTACCGCAAGTATTAAGTTGGGTTATGGGTAAGAAAGTCCAGTATCCTTTACCAGTCAGGAGTTTGGTTGACCTGAGACAGAGAGTCAATTCATTTCCTTGTTGGTAATCTAGTGGCAGTCCTTGTCAGCGTACCTTGTAATGAGATCCAGTGGTGACTCCACTTTAAAACTATTTGACAGTGTCTACTTTAACGCTATTGGCATGAGGTCTTTCACTTCACAGAAAGCAGATTAATAATTCAAGGATGCTCATTCCAAAAACTTAAAGTGCTTGTTAGTAATTTTATCAGCTACGTCTTCTAAGCCAGGATGCACGTCTGACAAAATATGAAAGGAAATTTCCATCTGACGTGTCTCCCAGCATGTACCTAGTGATAGTTTAACATTTTAAAGGCAAATAAATCAGTACTGCATTTACACCATTATATTAAATGTACAAGCTTGAGGTGTAAGGTTGATCCTTACTTACCAGCATTCCCTAATGCCAGAGATGTGCACCACACACATAGTAACATGAAACCGAATTTGTTGGCAGCATTGGCATGGGCTAAGTTAGGGCAAATATCATAATACCCAATTTAGATTGTAAGCTCTACGGCGCAGGGACCTCTAACCTCTTGTGTCAACCACAACCCGGCACTTAAAGTGAAGCATCCTTGTGATATTGTACTTGTTTTGTGTAATGTACTTTTCCCATGTCTGTATTGTATTTGTATTGCTGAATTGCACAGCGCTGTGTAAATTTGTGGTGCTCTATAAATAAAATTATACATACATACATATCAGTAGCCAGGCTTTTGACCTATTCTAGAATCGCGATGCCAAGAATTCACAAAAAGCCACAAAACAAAACAAAAAAATAATAATCTAGTTCAGCAACAGCAGAAACATGAGCTAAGGACTTCTCTTCAAACTAAATAGTAACAGGTTCCAGAAGAAAACCTTACAAGTGCCAAGCGAGTGTAAGATGCCAAGCACCCCTGCGGGTATATACAAAGAAAATGCCATGATAAGGGTTAATACATTGCAGCCAATATTTATTAGAACAATGTTAAAATGCCTGAAGCTCTGCTGTGTCCTACAGCCTCTGTCCCACAGAATTGCTAGCATGGAATGATAGGTTACATGGCATGTGATACAAAACAGCATTGTTTAAACTGCTTCCTCAGTACAGAACCAAAATCCCTGCATAGGCCATGATTATTGCTGGTTTCCACCTCCCAGCAAAGACCACCAGGGTTGTGGTTTGTGTGACACCAAAGCCTTTTAGCAATGCAGAATCATGCAGAGCCAGCTAAAGTCTGATTAAGATGCTGCAGTCGAAGGTAAAAACGTTAACACTCTTTAGTAACTTTATACCACCAGCCTATTGCTCTCTATGGGATGTAGCAAATGCTTCTCTAGTTGTGGGATAGAAAGGTTTAACATTATTAGCAATATATATACTGTGTTGTATTATTACTTGTGAACTCAGCTCGACAGCAAAGATTTCATACATGAACCAGTGCTACATCTGGTGTTCATTAACTTTGCCGGCATTAGAGCTTGTTTATAATAATTGGCGTGTGCCCTTATTGATGTGGGACAGTCATTTAATTTGAGCAGTAATGAATGACCTTTTATGCTAACAGGAGTTGCTCCTGATTAGGTTTCCAATTTATTTAATAGAAGCCAAAAAAAATAATCTGCTCAATTTGTGAAAATCAGAAATGTGTCTACCGGGGAAGAAAACCCACTGGCCTTAAAGGATTCTCCAGCCTCCGGTTAACATTTCTAAATGATCAAATAGACTTACATCACCGACCAAATACAACTCTCCAACCGCAATTTTCCTAAAACCTCTGCTCTCCCTACTGTTTTTCAGCTGGAAAAATAGAAATGTGCACTGGCCTGCTCAGCTGCCAGAGTAAATGAAATATGAATATTATGTTTATATGCTCAAAGGCTGGAGAACCCCTTAATAATGTTTTCATGGTGCTGCTGAAAAATAGTAGGACTTAAAATAATTACACGTGTAGTATACATGAGGTTTTGACTATATTTAGATTTTTGTTTGCTTTCAATGATATTGTAGTACCATTAAATGAGAAAAGAGAAGTGATAAATAGGAATATATATATGTAATGTACAGGAGTAGCCTGTACATTACGAAATTGTATACCCTGTAATTTTTTCCCCACACTATGAGGGAGATCCCTCCGCGTTATGTGACCTTTGAATAAAGTGCCACTTTCCCTTTAATGCTTCCCCTGCTGCTAGAAGTATGTTTATCAATATTAGCTGGTGGGTTGAGCAGGGAAATATGTAAACTGAGATTCAGGAAATGCAGCCAGACTGTGTGATGGGAACACAGAGAGAACACAGTTTCATTAGCAATGTAAATTG
>JAKJJM010131866.1:0-11395 GCA_021901965.1 Pipa carvalhoi
TCCATATTATGGAAATCGGTGTTTCTCGATTTCCATAATATGGAAATCGGGTACTTGTACCGATCCGTAGCCATTGATTTAAATGGCTGCGGATTTTTTCGGTATAAGTACCCGATTTCCAGACTATGGAAATTGAAAAATACCGATTTCTATAATCTGGAAATCGGGACCGCAGTAAAGTCGGAAAGACCGGTACTGGTCTTTCCGACTTTACTAAATACCGTCCTAAATATTTTATGACTGTCATCATTATTATTGCCCCAATAACAAGTTATTTTTAATAGAGTGTGTGCAGAAGTTTCAGTTTTCATTTACATCTATGAATATTAGAGGTGGTATTCTAGCTGATAAGACAAGTCTATAGAAGTGGTAAGGCACACACTTACTTGTTTTTAAACTCTTACCATTTTATTGTCTAATAGAAAGTTAGAAACATTAGCTATGCATATATTTTGCAATTCCTGCTACACTTCCTATAAAAGTACATGGCATTGTATGAACTTTATATCAGAGAGCAACTGATTCTCTTTTCTTTGTTTAACCCTCCTTGTTTCCTCCTTAAACAGCCAAGCCATATCTCCAAATCTTTTCACCAAAAGACATGGTTTGAGACATGCCTTACCATTTGAGGTGTGGGCTTTCACCACTGAAAGTATGGCTAGAAGACTGAATCAGCTTTCCTCTTGAATTTCACCAGCTATGGGCAATGGTGCACTACATGTTTTACTGTTTGCTGAAAAAAAATGCCACTGATTTTAATGGGCAGCCATGACAAAACACCTGGTGACTTCTCTAGATGTACAAAGACAGAAAATGGTGTATTTAGGGCAATAAAACTTTATACTAAGGCTGGGTTCACATGAGCGTATGGATGCGCTGCGCATCATACGCTTGTGTGAACCCAGCCTTACAGTTCATTGTTTAAGACAAGCTTTTACGAGATATTCCATATTTATTATGTACTTTTGTGACCTTATGAAGTGGGAATATTTCTCATATGTATTTGAACAATGATTATGCTGGTTCACTACACTAAATGAATTATCAATTCTAACACCCTAAATAGCATATCCTGGGACAGGAATCTTTATCAGTTCTATTTCCAGTTGTTATCTCCTAGTACCCCTAGTCTTTAGTATATTATTTTAGTGGGGAGGTAGTTATTGTATGAGAGTCCCTCCTGTTTGTGATGTAATTTGGCCCTCCTGTTAAGACTATATAAACTCCAGCCCAGCAGAGTAGATTAGGAATAGAAGCATGTGGGAAAATCAAGAGGTGCTCACATAATAGTATATATTTGTTTACCTAGAAGTGGCCTATACCCTAGGAACACTCATAGAAATAGCCGTAGTTGTAGGATGGTAGGATAGATTTCTTTTTTAAAGATAGCCAGTATCTCAGTTGTATCTTAGTAATTAAGTAGGCTAAGGCGGCTGTGTTTTCTTAAATTCTTTCAGTCAGGATTAATCCATTTTTATTTTATTTTTTTTTAAAGCTAATCTATATTACTACTAGCACATTTTTTTTTTCTACTTGCTATTATTTCTTTAAGATTCTACTACCTTAGAATACTAAAATTATTAAATACTAGAATATTAAAATAAAAAATGTTATGTTGCATTTCATAATTGTTTCAGTCAGGTATTGGTACTGATATATTCTGTGACAGCTCATTCATCATCATTCCAGGTTAATGTGCCTTTAAGGATTTAACTAAAAATAGAACTTCTTTACCAAGACAGGTTCCTGGCAAATGCTTTTCCTAGACCTATGGATGTAGAATATTCTGCAAGTGAGCTTTATAATCTAAATGCATTAAGTGCACTATGCCAAGTTAAAATTAAATATAATTTCTCAGGCTCCAGTGAAACAGAGCCCCAAAGGGTAATCATTGCATTACTTTTGCCAAGTCATAACTTTTTCTCTAATTATCTCAGTAGAAGTATCCTTGTTTTAGTAATAAAACTAAACTATACTCCATTTCTATTATTGTTATAATAGATTTATTTAATGTCCTTTTATAAAAGACTGAAGGAAATGGTTTAATAAGATCTGTCTTATTCAGTTATGCTGGAACTAAACTTGGAATCCTACAGCTTTTTCCATTATTTTTTTCTGATGTCCCATTTGTAAACAAGCAAATGACTTTTGTGAAAGAGGGCGTAAATATATTTGATTATGCAAGAAATCTCTGGAAAAAGCAAGGTCAAAATTTTTCCTTTTGAATTACAATTTATTATGTATCCTATTTACCAGCACCTCCATACACACACAGCAATGAGTAATGCACCTAACTGACAATACATGAAAACCATTTCATACATAAAAAAAATGCATGTTTCGATCCAGTCACTGAGCAGTGGAAAAGGTCACAGTGGAATATATATCAAAGTGTGACTTGTCATGTATATGCATTCATTTGTGACTATTTGCCTATTCTTCAACTTTGCACATTCAGCAAGAATCATTCTGCGATGTGGTTAATTTACTCACAATTCATGATATTATACTGACTAAGTATTTTTAAAACACTTGTGACACACTGGGCATTAATCTTGTGTCAGAGCAACAATTCGCCAAGGGTTTAATGACATGAATATCTGGCATGAATATGCAGATCTGAATTTGACAAATGAAAGTGGCAAATTCAGAAACTTATGGCAGGGTTCCTGCTACTATTCTAGCAACATTTCATTCAAAATGCTTAGAAAATGTGGCAGTCAAGTAAACACATGAGCTAGCCTGCCACTGAAATGAATGTTAAAAACAATTGTTGTAATACATGCGATTATTCTCATTAACAATACTGGGGACAAAATGGCCTTTCCAGCATTGGACTGGCCTGCCAGGACACCAGGAAGATTTCTGGTGGGCCCCAGGCCTTGAGATGCCTCTACTGGCATGCTCCAGGTCCCCAAGTGCGACACTTTAGGCATACCCTGAGTTGGATCCATCTGGCAGGCCAGCCAGAGGCAGACCCTCTCCTCCCTAGTCGGCTTTGTGCGTGATACTATAGTTTAGGACTGGGCCGTGGGGTAGGCAGTGTTCCTCTCTCCCTCCTCCCAGCAGTGATTTTAACTTCCTGTGATCTGCTCGCAGGAAGTTAAACGCAGTGCTGGGAAGAGGATCATAGTAGAGCAGACATAGCTAGGCCATGAAAGAGGTAGGTAGGGACAAGTATAGGGAGAAAGGGGGAGTTGAGCACCAAAATAGCACCCCCCCCCCCTTTAGAGGGCATGGAGTAGGGAGGGTGTTGTAGGGACAGCACAGTGTGGGACGGGGGTTGTGGGTGCAGCACAGTGTGGGAAGGGGTTTGGGGGACAGTACGGTGTGTGAGGGGAATTGTGGGGGCAGCACAGTATGGGGAATTGGAGGTGTTGTGGGGCAGTGCAGTATGGGGAATGGGAGGGAGTGTTGTGGGGCAGCGCAGTATCTGGATAGTGAAGGTTGGGGCACCACAATATGGAGAAAGGGTGGGTGAAAGAAAGGAAGTTAAAAATTGCAGAGCTACACACTACCTTTCACCACTTTACCTGCTGTGCTGTAGCGTATTATATGGGGCACAGTGGAGGGGAGACTGCCGGAGGGGTGGCATTTTGGCATTGTCGCCTAGGGCGCAATTAAACCTTGCCCTGACCCTGCCATATGTCACGTGACATCAGCCAGTAAGGGGGGCCTCATCAACCCCAGTCCAAAGCTGCGCCTTTCTCCTATTAATGTATGCATATTTCCATTGATTAAAAGATTAAAACTAATTTAGAAAGAGATGTTTATAGAGATATTGTCTAGCCTTATGAAGATGACATGAGTTCACTTCAGTACACCTATTCATGATGAATTCTCTACAGTATGTCACTGCTAATATTTCACTGAATACTCTCGGAAAGACTGTTCTTATCGTCTTTTCCCATTAAGAGAAATATGCATTCTGTATACCATGTATGACTGACAACTAATTAGAAAAAAATATTTGTTTTTACCTGAATTGGTTTTATATGAATAATACTATAAAAAAATTATTTATGTCTGTTATTCTTACTTAAGATGAAGATCTCTTGCCAATATCTGAAGCACCAACTCTGGGATCTCTGCCTCCTATAAATGGAAAGAAAGGTCCAGGGAACCAGAGCCGTATGGCAAATGTAAAAGTGCCTAGTGTAAGCAATAACAACACAGTTAGCACTAAGGTTCTTCCAACAGGCATTATTCGGGGCTCAATACCAGAAGAGCTCAAAGGTAAGAGTCCTTTAGAAAGAAAGATGTTACAAAAGAGCCTTGTATTAAAATATTATCTCATGTATGCATATGTTAAAACAATGTCTAGAATTGTGGCTTGTCTAGTGTAACAGGATTCCATCAAGTAAACAAAGGGGCACACACTGTATAGCCTTTGTATTTAATCCTCATCATTTCCTATCTAACTTTAGATAATTCATATGTGTTTCAGAAAGCTAAATGTAACTGTAAGCATCAGAGAAAGTGACACCATAAACCAGTGGTCGGCCATGTCTTTTCTAAAGAGCCGCAAAGGGGGAGGAGCGAACGCTCCTGATCCCATGACCTGCTGATGTCCAATCAGGAGCGTTGGAGATCATGGGGGCGGGGCTATGGGAGGGGCTAGAGAGTGCACGGTGAGCCGCAGAGCGGCAGCTTATGAGCTGCATGCGGCTCGCAAGCCGCACTTTGCCAACCACTGCGTTTAACTTCCTGCGATCAATAAAACCATAAACTACCAGGCCAATTCAATTTTTTTTTTACCAAATTCATCACAGGTTTGTGCATTTATGAGCAGCCACAATATTCTTTTCTAGGGATCAGCCTGTGATGATTTGATCATGGTTGATTGTTCTGACCTAAAGATCTTGCTGGTTCAAGAATAAGGTTGCCAGATGACTGTATTTCTTAGATGTTCCTGAGTTTTCAGCTCAATAGGTCATTTATTGCATTCAGTTTAAATACAGTTTGTGGTCATCTCAGCAGTAATAGTAACATATGCCAGAAATGTACCTAAATTTTCAGATGACCTGGCTAATTTTCATTGATAGCATTATAATCCTTGACAGCTGCAGCATAAAAGTCATTCTCTCTTAAATCCCTCATCCTTTCTCCCAAACCACTCCCCAACTCTTCCCCAACCAATAATCAACTACACATACCATGGAGTTCATTAGGTCGCAGCCAACTTTATAAACATATTACAACAGTTAACTTCACCAACGTTTTTCCTACCCTCTACTATTCGATAAACTAGTCCCTCCTCTTCCTTTCCCCACATTCTATTTCCTATCTATCCTGCCCCCTAGCTATCTTTCTTCTTTAACCCCTCCTCTACACTTAACCCTTTCCATCTCCTTACTAGCCCTGTCAACCCCCCTCCTCCACCTATACTTTTATTTTGAGGGTTCCAGGGGGGTTAATTATTTGACAATAGTAACATAGATTGTTCCATCTGATTAGAAACAAATTTCTTTGTTTCTAATGGGGGTAGATTATATAATGCTTACCTAGTTGGGTCACAAAGGAAACATTTAAACCATCTTAAGGCCCGGTTCTCACATGCGTTTTCCTACGCGGCACATGAGCGCTGCATGATATTTGTAACATACTAACATAGTTTATATGGTTAAAATAAGACACAAGTTCATCCAGTTCAGCCTATTTTCCTGCAATGTTGATCCAGAGGAAGGTAAAAAAAAACCATGAGGCAAGAGACAATTATCCTCATATTAGGGAAAAATTACTTCCCGACTCCAAATATGGCAATCAGAATAAATTCCCTGGATCAAGATACTACCTTCAGTTATCTAGTACTCATAACTTGTAATGTTCTTACACTGAAGGAAAGCATCCAAACCAGTTTTGAACTCTTTTTATGGAATTAACCATGACAACTTCTTCAACATTCTTAGTTTTCCTTTGTAGCAGATCTATGTTAGAAAAAGATGTTAGCTGGAAACCCTTTAAGAACTTCCTCTCAGTGTGCAGTCATGTTTGTCTTTCCTGAATGATAAGGGAGGTGAATCCTCTGACCTCAGTGTGATTGATGTATCTAAAAGGATTATGGTATTACTTGCCAATCAGTGATAATCTCATGGAGACACTGGCAATACCAGATAAGGGGAGTAGTGTCTGACAAGGTGCAGAGGTGAAAATGAATGCCATTCCTTCTACAGATGGCTTTGTTTTTCAATATTTTTTATCTGTAAAGTGAACTAAGACTGTGGTAGGTTAATGACATGCTGCAGTCAGGGTAGCTTATTAATATCCAACTTTATAGTACTTTTTATTAGACTATGGAACTTACTGGCAATGATGTTTGAATATCCTCTGGCATTCAGACACTCAGGGGTCAGAACACCACCATCCTGCAAAATTACCATCCTTTATATGATTCTTTATATCGTTCCAGTAATGTGAGAATATAGGAACAGGAATGCATCACATGACTCAAGGTTTTTCAAGTACTCCATTCAATGCATTGATTTCATTATTTTTTCACCTTTGTGCTTTAGATTGCTGTAAGAACAACTCCATGGGCAGCCTGATAATGAGCCCTGATGGGGAGATTCTATGTCTGTCGCTTATCGGAGCAACACGGGATGTAGAAGTTCCCATTCGCTTTGACTTCATTCCTGAGGAGGAGAAGGAGGAAGCTGAGGAAGTGGATACTGTTATTCTTGGTGGTAGGAAGTATTTTGCCTTCACAAGAAAATAACCTTTGTGTTTAAAAGAACAGTCCAGTCTGCAACACTTATTTTCCAATCTACTTGCCATTGTTACATTTTTTAATATGAATGATTTACTTTTTTTCAGCAATTTTGAATTTGCAGCCACTTTCTTACAGAAGCCTCTCTTCTGCTTCCTCATCAACTGATCAGTGTGAAGTCTCATGCCACTGACATGATCCCCATGCTTGAGAATTCAAAAAACGAATCAAAACCAATCAGAATATTCAGCTGCACACCTGCAGGATTCCGATTGGTTTATTTCAAAGTCTTTCATTCAAATTTATAACTTCAAGACTGAGCTGCTGAAAAGGAAGCGGGAAATGGAGAGAAGAAGCTTCATTTATTAAAGAAAAAGAAACTGGTCGTAAATCAAAAAGTATTAAAATTATTAAATAAAATGTACTGTAAAAAAATCCATTTAACAATTACACTAACTCATTGCCTAAACTATTCCTTTAAGATTACAAACCCTTTTGTGGGCAGTGTCTTGATACCTTGTCTCATTTATATTGTCTAGTGCCAATCCAAATTATTTCAAATGCATGCCGCATCGCTGCTTACAAACCGCCCGCATCTAACCTAATTTCAACACCATAGCTTGTTAACTTTATATGTGTTTTGTTTTAAAGGGATGAGGTGTCAACCCTAATCCCAGACACATGAAATCCATGGGGTTTATTGCATACTGCAGACTTAACTGTTTCTTAATCACCCTTGTACTATGCATCTGAACTGATAACTAATCAGAACTGCAACAAGGGGTCCTGCTCTAAAATGTATTAACTAGCAATCGTAGGTTCATAAAAATATCCTTTTATAACAATTTAAACTCATGAAATCCACATGTGCAGCATGTATCTATACTTATAAGTTATGAGCCACACATTTATTAAAAATGTTAACGTTTTAAAGCAGTGATGCCCTGCAAAATTTATTTTTTAGAAAAAAGTTGACCAGATCACCCTTTCACTGGGGACAATGAAGTCTTTTTGGGCAGCGTTTTCTGGAATACATCCTTGCAGAATTATCTTTCAACTGTGTCTGGTTAGAGAGGTGATTTGTTAATATTAGTCTGAGCTGTCCTACTATTCCATGCTTTAACCTTTAAAGTAGAGACCATTTTATATAAACCTAATACACGTCTGAATAGATTTTAGTAGAAGCTTGCACTCTGCAGATGTTATATGCGGCAATTTAAAGAGACATGTACACATGGATGCACTACTAGTTTTGGCAAAAAATGACCTTCAACTTAGACACTTACAAAATACACATGCTCACAGGCACACTGCATTATTTACAGCGATATGTTGTAGGTTGTAGAAATAAATTGCTATGCTGCATGTATTTCATATAGGTTAATCTATAACCATTTGCTTTCCTACAACTCTTATTATGTTTAAATATGTCCCCGGTAAATGAGAAGATCTTGTCATCAAAATGTAAAGACTGTAAATCACTGACTGCAAAGGATTATAGTGACAGTAGAGTAGAGTTATTTCAATATTCATCTACAGACATCTTAAATGATGGTATAACCTACCTTTCTAGGATTACATTTCTCAGTGTACAGAGGGTAGAAGCTCCCCCCCATGGCAACCTAAAATACTGTCAGATCAGACTCTACATGACAAAAATCAGGTATCATTTGTTAACTCATTGAACTGACTGGCAAAAATAATATAAATATGACTTATAGGTAACTTTCAAAGATCTTTAGACTAGACTAGAAACCTACATATCAGTATCACGTTTAGCCAAACTAATACCTCAGTCCCTCAGTGCCCTGATTATTTTAGGGCATGGCAGAATGCTGGTTTGGATTTCCAAGCAATAACTTTTAGCTAATCTAAGCATGTCATTGACATGACCGTATCTTTGCAGTGTTAAACCAAACAAAATTCATATACGACATTTATTGGTTTAAGAATACATACTTTTGTATTTTAATGTGCCCTTAATATCTTTATGGTAAAGTTAAACCGAAATCCTCATTAGGCTGAAAAGGATAACTAAAAAGACAGGAAACTTTCCAAACTGTAACACAACAGGCTCCACTCTTATTTTGTGCATTTATTCATTGGCTCCAGACTAAATCAACAATCCCTCTCTCATTGCACTGGCAAAAACCTACTGTGACTGCCAGGAAGGAAAACAAACCTTACTCTGAAAGGTTTTAGTTGAGTGTATAGAACACAAGGCAAATTGGAATTTAGACAGATGTCCAGCTTCCCTTCATTCTATTCTTATTTCATACTCATGTCCCCATATGAATTCAGTTAAAAGGCCACTAACGCCAGCCAGAGAATATCGCCATTTGGGTTGGCATGACAGTTATTCCAATGCAGTAAAAAAAAAAAAGTCATCTGGGAAAATGAATTCCTGATTTTTTTTATTGTTTTCTGTGGTTCTTCTCATTGCTGGTTGAAGCCATCTTTTATAAATTGAACTTTCTGAGGCTTTTTATGAATATGTACATATAAAGTTCCAAAGAAAACAATGACTGCTTATAGTAAAACCTAGACATGCCAGGAGCCATTGATTTTAATGGACAACACCAGAAAATGTTTGCCAGCCCTTCAGGATGCAGTTCACTGTGAGACAGTACATTCGAGGCATTTTAACACAGTAAATATATTCTGGAAAAGTTGCCAGGCTTACACTCTCAATCAAATCAGTCTGCAACTCCTCCAATCACCACTGCCGGGCGCTGCTCTAAAACAGCCATCACTGCCTTCGGGTGAAGATAGGTGACCCCTTAGACTCCACACTCTGGGATTAACCAGAACAAATCCCACTGTGGAGGATCTTCTATCCAGTCCCTCTGTGGAATATTAGTACACTTGGGCTTTTGTGGCAAAAAAGTAATCTCAGGCCAGTAACAACGACATACCATAAAACAACCAGATATGCTTTTGACTTGCTCTGCTTCAGTACTCAACCACTAATTTTAATATCTCATCTACCAGTAGGACTATAACAATCAATAACTTATTGATCATAATTGATGATTAATATGTAAATTGATATAATAGATATTTTTTCTATATTAATAATAGAATCAATATTGGCAAGCAGCTAATATTTCTCTCCCACATTCTCCTATACAAGTTGTCAACATTTTCTTTTTATAGGGCCACGAATAACTTCATCTATCCAGGGTTTGGGGTTTTCTCTGATCTCACTAATTTGTCTGTAAATAACTAAAACATGCTGATGAATATTATTAAAACTGATTGTTCTCATGAAATAAAAAAACAGTGTTAGACCCAGTTCACACTGGCATATTGTGTGCAACGTATTTTAAAAAAAAAGCACCGGCAAAAATACGCCACAAATAGACGCCAAAGGATCTCCATAGAGAACAATGCACATGGAAGAAAAGGAGACACATTAGAGTTCCATTGAGAGCGTATTACGCTAGAAATGTCACAGGCAGCGTTCTAGCATAATACACTCTCAATGGAACGCTAATGTGTCTGCTTTTCCTCCATGTGCATTGTTCTCTATGGAGATTCTTTGGCGTCTATTTGGTGTGTATTTTCGCCGGCCCTTTTTTTAAAATACGCTACTCACAATACGTCGGTGTGAACTGGGCCTTATTGTTTAGAAGGAGGCATCTGAACGTCCTACCTAGATTGGTTTACCTTCACCAAACTCTACTGTTGACCATGCTTTTACACTCCTTATACGAGTCTTTACGGGCTTAATAACTTTCGCCCAAGGTGCTTTAGATAGAAGTTAGACATAGAGGGTTAGTAAAGGCCGATGCAAAAATACCCCAATAACCTTATAAATGAGTATTGCCTGTACATAAACCTGATCTTGTCACAAACATGTATAAATATAGTCTACATTTAGCTACCTAAAAGAGGATTCACTGTTTTCTATAGGGCAAGCCATGTGTAGGTTACCCAACAGGGAACAATTAATTAATAGATAATTATTTTCACCAGCTACAAGCTGGGCTGCAAGTCTTCACAGGCCTCTCATCCTAAGGGCTCGTTCAGGGCTGAATTACACTGGTAGTTCTGGAGCTGCTACAAATAATAGATAAATCTCAGTTATATTTACTACTTTGATGGGAATTTTCTTGGATTTTAATACCTGTGATTTTTTTTAAAAGGGAAAACAGTTTTACAATGAACAATAAAAGAACCAGGGTAAAATGGTACAACAATTGCTGGAAAGTCACAAAATCAATAATATAAACTCAAAATTGCGGCAACACTGCAACTGGCATTTGGTTTCTTGGTGGACTAACTAATGTAGTGATGATAGTGTCACATGTAAAGCTGTGGACAGTGACCATCGCTCACAGGTTCCAGTATAAACTGCCCTTTTAATTAAGAATGATGTTGATTTTTGGCTAATGTAAATAAGCCCTTAGGCTTAAACCCCGGTGTGTGTTTAGCCACAAATGTTTATCTGAAGTACCACTGGCAACCACTTCCAGTTGTGTTACCAGGCATTTTTCCAGAAGACACCTGCTATCTTATTTTCTTGTGATAAAACACTTGGGGCGAAAGTTATTAAGAGTCTTTGCGGTCTTAATCAGGCGAGAATTCTCAAGATCGCATTTGGCGAGATCTCGATTGCGCTCCTCCGCAATCGAGATCCCCGCCAAGTGCTGTCGCGAGAATTCTCGCGCGATTAAGACCGCAAAG
>JAKJJM010132258.1:0-10858 GCA_021901965.1 Pipa carvalhoi
CTGGTGCAGGAGTTTTCCACTGCTGCCTAATAAATCAATCTGCTTCACATGAAACATCTAATGGGGGGAAACGCTTCTCACTAAGCTGCATATGTAAAGATGTACTCTCACTATAGTTCTCCTTTAAAAGGGTTTAGATAAAAGATTATTATGAATCCTGGGTTTACCAGTTTCAGTAAAGAGGTATTTAAAGAAAAAACGCCAACAAAACAGGAAAACGGTCTGAGTGACTGCATAATATCACTCATAATATCACTCAATTTTTATAATGCCTGTAGGGAACCTATTGCAAAGGCCTAGATCAGAGCAGTACAATTGCATGGATCAGTTTAAAAACACCTATGTATATAGTATAGGTGAGCATCCAGATAACATAAATTTATGGTAAACACAGCAAGCCCCAATTTGGCAAATAAACCATTACAATAAATGTTTCCATCTAGATGGTGATAAGGTCCAAAATGTCACGCTCTCTGAGACCTCAGAAAGATAACAAAGAATCTGCATTATGTTAAAAAGTATAAAGTTACCAGGATCTTTAATTTACTAATATGATCAATCCAAGTGGAGAAGTGTTAGGTAAGTGTATTTTCTGATGTGAGCCTATAGGGAAGATCAGAGATTTGTCCCACTTCATTAAGAGACAAGTAATTGCCAAATTTAGCAACTAGTTGTTGTGGGTGGTATTGGCCAGGTTGTAATGAATCAAATTAACCAACATTTTAACAGTGTTTCATAGGGAGAAAGGTGTGTAAGAGCAGCATTCAGAGAGGTTCCCTTGCCTAACTTGATAATTGGACCGAGCGCCTTGTAGTAAGTTTTCTTTTACTGTGTCCAATGCTAGGAGATATGGAGTTATGAAAGTGGGATACCTTCTCATTATGAAAGCAAGTGGGGAAGTATTTTTAAAAATTGAAATTCAGGTCTCTAATGAGCCATGGAATCTGTAATCTGATTAATATTTAACCAGTTCACCCATAAGGAATTACCATAACAAAGAGCATATGTAATATGTCAGTGTAAAATAAGGAGCTTATAAGCCTACCATAAAGAAAAGGTACAATGATATATGTACTTGCATTGATCTTAATGCAACAGAAATATATTAAATATTAAACAATTAATATTTAGCTTCTAATCCGTTGCCTCCCTACCACATAATGTTGTTTCAAGGACATTTTATGGGAGCGAGTCTTGCATAAGTAAATAAGATATGTGTACTTGTCAAAAAGGAATCTAACATAAATAAAGCATTTAACTGCATAGACTTGTGAGGTGAGCAACATACATCGCTTCACTGCAGGTGACAGAATGCTTTTCATATGGGGTGAAATGCATCATAATTAAAGGAACATGAAAAATTAGTACCTAGGAGAAATCTAAACTGTAACCTCAGAATGTTGTACTGCATAACTGTGAACCAGAATTCCACCCGCAGTAAGGGATAATGAACTGGGAAGTACTGGAACAGTTATCTTAATAGACTCCTGTCAAAACATTAACAAGGTAACTGCATTAGGGGTTCTCTTGAGGTTGTGGCAGAGATTTCTAAGGTTTGTCACAAGAATGGGTATGGATATTAGGATCACCATTGCCAGCTAGTGACAAATACTGCACATCCACTAAAATCAGCATATTTATCGGGCAATTCAGTGATTTATAAGCAGCCTTAGGTGGCAAACAGTGCTGCATACAGATAGCAACTGTAATAGGAAATAGAACTTTAGATGGTGAGGGAGTGTGGAACGTTAGTGACCACAATGTGGTGTCAATTGTGCCCTGGTGAAATCCGTGGAGGGCATTGTGGTTGGCATCTATTATCAACCAGCGTGTGGTTCAGATCCCTTAAGGGAGAAACAAAGGGACTTCTATCTGGAACTTTTTTTTTTTTTAAGCCACTTGTTAACTTTAATAGAACAAAAATTGGTAGTTCCTATAGTGAACCTACACTCTTGCAGGGCAAAGCATAGTGTAAAGGTGTGGCTGTTGTACTTGAATGAAGTAGCCTGGGTAGAAAGCCACCTTTTGTTCCTCTTGCTTTCACTAGGCCTTTCTCACTGACAGCTGCAAAGAGGGGTATTCCTGTCTCTATACTAAATAAGCTGCAGTAGTAGAGTAGGGGCTTGTGGGTAGGTACCAGGAGGAAGTGATCTGACCAGTAGCCTGTTGGGCTCACCAAGATTTACCCCTAAATTGTGTGGGCTGGAAATCCTTACCCTGCTCTGGAAGGAAGATAATACACACATTGTTCATCTGCAGATGAATAAGCTGAGCTGTGTGCCACAAATGTATTCTGTGTAGTTTTAGCGTCTTGGCATTAGAATTTTGTTAATGTTTCAAATATCTTGAAAAACTTCACAGAATGGTTTTATAATGTTCATCAAATGCAGCTTAGACTGCTTCCAAAAAGTGAGTGTCTTATATACTGTTGCCTGAGTGGGCTACCCCTGCTCTATTTTCTCTTCTAAAAATGTTGTTTGCATATCTTGTTAATTGTGTAGAATGTTGTATATTTGCTCTTCTCTGTTGCCTGCTAACATTACAGCTTGAGAATAGTTGGTGGCCCTTGGGATAAGATTCTTCCTAGGGCTAATTAATAGCCTGTGGTCTGCATTGTTTGTAATGCTATGAAAAGTAACATGTTATAATGCATCTAAAACAGTAGGTGGTGCTGTTGTACAAGTTTTTGACTATAAATGCTTTTCATATTTAAGCAGAAATTGTAAATCTATAGAACACAGTAATTTTATTAGTTACAAAACAAATTCTAGAAGTAAACTATGAAATGTCACTTTCTAGGCATGAGTAACAGATTAGCAGTTCGGTCCCTATGCAAAACAAACACTTTCCCAATTTTTTTTAATGTGCCAAAAGCAATGATTCAGGGAGCCCAAATGTTGTAAAACATTTCAGTTGAACCTGATGGCCTTTTGGCAAGTGTCCTGCTGCTCTAGCCCTGGGACTCAGTCAGTAAGCTACCATTCCTGGAAACTCCCAGGGCTTTGACCCCAATCTCAGGGTCTTTAGACACATTATTAAGGTCAGGCATCCCAGAGCTCAGTTCCCCATGTGCCCCCTGGTTCCAGTATCCTAGATTTTGTTTGGTCATTTTTCTGTATTCTAATTTAATAACAGCTGTACCTTAATTCTTTAATGTAGTTCAAACCTGTCCTCACATACAGGAAACCAGAAATCTTACTCTTCTTCAAATTACTAATCACAAATTAGTGATGAATAAGCAGTTCCTCAGTCTTTTATACAAGCCAGTGGGGTATGGGCAGCTGGTCCTGTAAAGCAAAGCCCAAACAGTTTGCTCACAATTTTTGTTGGGGTGAACTCAAATCATTCTAAATGTAAGAATGGAGCACTTTAGTATTGTAAAGGTAACACTTCTCCTCCATCCAAGCCTACATTACCCATAAGCTTTAAATGTCCAGTTTATATTAATTTGTAGATGATTAATTTGATGAATGATTTAAAATGAATTTTAAAAAGATTAATTTGCTCCAGGGTAGCTGCACCTTTTGAAACAATAAACGTACCTGGTAGAAACTGCTTCTCTTAGTAAACCCAGTTTTTAATTTTTTGCCCAGCAGAGGGAGCACTTGTTCCATTGTAGTATCTAGATGAAAACTTTCTTTGATTAATGTTGTAAAGAGAGAAAATATCCTGGATACTAAAACAGAGTATGTAGTATAGGACAGAGACTAACCCGAAATATCTGTAAACTGCAGTAGTCTTTACTTTTTTTATATTCCCATTAGAGTTGTATTATGGGTGAAGAAATCATTGTTGTGTTTAAATCTACAATTTATGTCCTTTCTATATAACAATCAAAGTAAACGGTCAGTCACGTTGTTAGCAATACTGTACATTAAGGGACCCCAAACTGTGAGCCGCATCTGGCCCCCGTCGCACTTGCGATGTGCATAGGGATTTTCATAGTTTTGTTTTGTTTTTTTTATAGTCCGGCCCTCCAACGGTCTGAGAGACAGTGAACTGGCCCCTGTGTAAAAAGTTTGGGGACCCCTGCTGTACATTATCAACTTCTGCTAACAGTGCTTTGAGCACCCTGGCATTATCTGAGTGCTGTAATGGATCCAAGATTATACCTGCATTAAATTAATACTGATGTTACTGTATGTATAATTTTATTTCTAAAGCGCCACAAATTTACGCACTGCTGTACAATTCAGCAACACAATTATAATACAGACATGGGGAAAGTGCATTAAATAATAAAAGAACAATATCACAAGGATACAACACTTTAAGTGCCAGATTGTGGCTGACACTAGAGGTTTGAGGGTACAGAGTTGGGATATGACAGGCCTGCCTCAATCAGAATAAATTAATTAATGGTATGTTGTTAATTCTGACTGCTAATTTTAAATTAGGGCTTTGAGTTCTGGGAGATGGTTCATTCCATGATTACTTTTTTCATACGTCGGTGATTTCCTGGCTGTATTCTGTCAGTCTAAGGAAAATGTTAACTAATTCTCTGACTAATGAGGCTAAAATCCAATTTCAATTCAGTTTTTCATTTTTGAACTAAATATCTTTCAGAAACTGCAGCACCCTTGTCTCAGGAAAATAAAATCTAATTTCCCTACACAGGTACACAGACATACACTCCAGGTACCAGTATTCCAGAACATAATAAAGGGATTACAGTGCATCATGGGCAGAACAGATCCTGCTCTAGTGAATCCACCTAAAAACTAACACTGTTAACTGTCATACCCCACAGGTCTGTCCCTGGGCTAAGTTAAGCCTGAATGTGTTGCAAGCTTTGTGGTTTTTACAATATGCTTCCTATAAAAGAAAGATCTGTACAGTCTTGCAAATTAACACTGTCTTTAGTTTCTTTGCTAGTGTTTGTTCCACAGGGTTAACTGTCATTTGTGTCTATGGAGAGCAATTTCTGTTATCAGTACATTTTGCAGTTAGGTGATTGAAGGAGGAGGAGCACCAACTCATGCAAGGGGCGGCATATATGTTCCTTGGTGTGAGGTTGATGCTAGCATTGCTCTTGTGCTCATTATAATGAAACAGTATGTTACATTAATACTGGGTTAGCCAGACAGAGTTTTAGCACCCCGACGACCTTGACGGTTCCTGGTCTGGAGAATTCTGCTTGCTATGGCATCTCTGCTGGCTGGGTCTTGTAACATGGGTAATCTCTTCTGCCTTGTTAGGCGACGGTTTAAAAGAAGACGTAAAAAGCGGTCAGAAAAGAAAGGTTGGTTTACAAGTTTCCTTGTTTTTAGCTATTTGTACTGATAGTGTGTGGTTATGTATTTTTGCATTTGTGACTGTATTGTCTATAAAGTATTAAGTATTTTAGATAGTTGTTGCAAAGACATGTTTTACATGTTGTACACTGTTCCAAAGTATACACAAGTAAGTAGACATAAACGTTTATTTTTATTGAGTTGGTATATTAAATATGTTTCTCTTTACATGTTTAATATCAGAGACCAGTTTTCTGACCTGTTTATAAGGGGCTGTTTTTTTTTTAGCATTGATTAAGTGGATTATCACATATTTAGATTGTATTTAATACTGTAAATAAGACCAGAGATCTGTTGCTTTGCTGTAGTTTTGATGCATATCTGAATTTCTAGGCACATGTCATATCTTCAATCTTGGAAATTACTCACTTCTGCATGGTAGGATTTAAAAATGCTTGATGATTCTCACAATAAGCCGTTGGTATTCCATACAAGATATTTGGCCCACTGGCAGTACAAAGGTTAAAATGATTTTATTACATTTATCAAATTCTTTTTCATGTAAAACTTTGATTTATTTCCCTGCTCTTGTATTCATGCAGAGATTTATACATTTCTAAATGCTTGGTGTTCTCTTATCTCTTGCCTCATGCGGTACTGGCATTTTCCGAATTATTCACATGTCTGTTTTAGTTGAAATGAGATGGTTAAAAAAACCTTTAAGATCAATCAGTAAGGATTTCCTCTCTAACAGCTTTTCATCTTCTGTGCCCGGTGCTTTAATCATTTAGATTGATATAATCTTCTCGAGCATCTTCACCTTTTGATACTTGACAGTCGAAATGTAAGGTATTTATACGTGTTTCCTGATTGAGATTGGTCTCAGTGGAATAAGATGTGCTGAGGTGTGCTGTGCTAAACGGTGTGAATGTCTAGCCAGTGTTAAGGCGCTCAAGATAACTTGTACATAATCATCCTTATGTAGTTTTAGACATTTTTTAGTCCAGTTATTTGCCGGTAGTTGATGAGTCCCCATATTTGGTGATTGTTACAGGATGTCTTTTGACCATGGATGACCCATGGGAAGGATTCTGGTTGATTTTAGGATTTGTGCACTTTTTGTTTATTCAAATTAAACTTTGCATAAGTGTCCTATGTGTGGACTTGCATTTAATCTATTTTTCCATTGCTGTAATGTCCGTATATAAGAGCAGTTCTAAATGCTTGCACTGGGCGCTGTGCCTTGCTGGACAGCTTTAAGTTTTGTGCAATTATTTGCTTGTATAATATGTCACTTTCTGTTATGTATAAGGATATTAGAAGTCACTAAGGAGTTCCATGGCCACTTGACAGCAAAGTCTACAGGCCAAGCCACTGAATTCTGGCATGACTTTTACTCCCTTTGTCCGTTATTTAAATGGATATAAAATGTATTCTAAAACACAAAAAAAGTAGAGCCCTGGTTTATGTATAATGCTTACTAATCTCTTTGTTTCTGAATGGTTTTAATGTGTGCATCAGCTGACCTTTAGATTGTGACCACTGAATCCTATCTAATGAATGGTGTTGTCATCAATGCAGGACTGACTATTACTAACCAGCAGTGCCACATGAACCCTTGGTGAATAGTATTATCTCTATAATACTCCATAGTAATATGCTGCAATAGCTTGGTCTGTAGTGGTTGACTAAAGAAGACCAGGAGCAGATGTCAACTTGACTTTGTCTTAATGCACACTGTGTTAATGTTGCTCTGTGGTGCATATTGTGCTGTCGCATTGAGCTACATTTTCCCCCCCTGTTTAATACAACCCATTTTGTAATGTATAATTTTATTTATAAAGTGCCACAAATTTACGCAGCGCTGTACAATTCTATCCTCGTTTTAGTCCCTCTCTCCCAGTCCACCTGATTCCATTTACAATTCTCTCTCCTGTTGTGCTTTTCTTTATTATACATGCCATCATTCCAATGGGCTCTTCCTCCTCTCTTCCAATCACTAAGCTGTCAGTAACACCACAGTTATAGTACACCAAGGTGTTTTGCTTTATAATTTAAAAGAATATTAAGACAGTTATAATTATAAGGGTTAATCAGGAAAATATAATAATCATAGCGACAAGTTAATATCAGAATTCAAGCGTGACAGATTTAGTGTGATAAACTGATGCTTGTCATCTGTTGGTGCTGGCTGGTTGGTGAGTGATAACTGATGTTAACAGATTTGCTGAGGGATTAAGATTCCCTGCTTTGCTTCTGTCACTCATATTGTTATCTTAAATTTAGTGTCTCCAGTGACTGCTGTCAAGTCTGTAGGTTTATTGTACATTTGAATTGTGTTTAATATTGCTTCCAAAGAAAGTCCTACAACTTTCCACAATGCTATTTAAAACAAATGTACACCATTGGCCTACTGGTCTAAACAAAGGGACATAAAATATATGAAAACTAACTGTTAAACAGATTTAATAATACATACTGGCGTTTTCTTCCATTTTTCCTTATGTGACAATGTGGCAGAAGGGTAACTGTTCAGAGTTAACATTGCCATTTCTTTCAACTTTTCTGGGTGACTAAATTGGGCAGATCTGTCTGTATCTCTATATACGCATCTATATCTTAGACACACATAAAATTGAATTGAAATGTAGTGATTTCAAACTTTGCATGATTAAAATTAAATTGAACAGGATCTATTTCTGCAATTTTTGACATTATAAAATGCACTATTAACAAGTTTTATTGATTGATTGTAACAAGTTGTAAATAACTAAAACACAGTGTGGCATGAGTGGGTGTTAGGGAACCCTTTCACTAAGTTCTTAGTAGCAAACTTTTATTTTTTGTGGAACGTCTAAGTTAAATATTTCTGTTCTTTTTTTAATCTTTCCTACTCGTCACAAACAACCACAAGTTTCTTACATATTTGAATACTATCCACTGATTTTCATTTACATATTAAAACTAAGTACTATGCAGGCCTCTTAAATACCTTAATGTTCTTTTCTTAAATAGTTTGATTTTGAGGTATGCATTGCATCATGGTAGTTATAGTGTATCCATCCTTGTCAGCTTTAGTTCACTGACTAAGATGTTTTGATATCCACACATTTCCTGACCCACTGGGGATTTTCTTTACATACCTACCTGTGCAAAACTAGAGGCTTAGCTGATTATAAATTCTCTTTCTATGTCATTTCAGAAAGTAGAAATTGTAAGCAGGAAGAATTTTAGATGTCCTTTGCTCTTTAGGGAAAGGAACTTATGCCTATTAAGTCTCTGCAAAAATTTCTAAAAAACCTTTTTTTTTTGATTGATTAGATAATTTATTAAGATTGCAACTGACGATTGTAATGCAAGACATGTTTCTTCCATATAAAACTGCCTAGAACAGTTCCGCGAATATAATCATGAGTGTAATACTTGTAACTTCTAAAATCTGCATTTTTCATACCACCTTGCATTCAAATTAAAATGAATGGGGAGCTTTTCTAGGTGGTCTTGTATATGGCAGCAAACTGCCTGTTGTAGCTAATGAGTAAATTAAGTTCTGAGACTTTAGGAAATAATTATACTGATGGACGTCCCGAAAGAGTGCCAAAACTACTGCACATTCTAAATGTGTGTGTGTCCCCCAATATCTTACATCCAGCAAATAATGGATGAGTATTTAAATTTGCAGAAATATGTTACGTCTGTTTCCTGTTTCCCTATTTTCTCTTAAAACCTACTGTGTATAGAAGTATAACATGATTGTATATTCAGGTATACATGAATGTATATACACAGGCAATCTGTAAACAATGCATTCTTGTTTACTATGCAATATAAAGTACAATCCATTTTTTGTATTTGATCTCATCACATATGGCAACTGGAGGGAAGTGGGCCTAAATCATTTGCTTGGTGCTTTACAGAATCACATTTTTGACAGATCTGTAAACCTCCTATTAGCAGGTCTATTTAAATCAGGGGTCTCAAACACATAGCTCGGGGGGTTGCATGCTGCCTTGAAGGCAGTCATTTGTGGACTGTGGGGCACCAGAAACATATTCAAGGCAGCAGAGAGTAGGCTGAGGGAGGAGTGTGAAGTAAATATTAAATCAAAAAGAGAAAAAAATAGGCTAAATGTGAATTAAAACACAAATTCCTCAAATAGATTCAACAAGAATACTGCGCAACAAACAAATGACTCAAAAAAAGAATGTATAATAAAAAATGTTTAAAAAGTAAAGTTCCACTTTAAAACTAAAAAACTGTGAAAACTGTTCTCTTAACCGCTATAAATAATTAAATGTTCATAAAAGCATATAATTCTCCATATTGGGCAGAAAAAGAAAAGTTCAGGGAAGTGGAGTTGAGGGAGGAATGTGCCTGCCAGGCTTCCTTACCTTTTCTACATGCAGCTCGTTTACCTGGCTGAGTTTGAGATCCCTGATTTAAACTAAGCTGAGCCGAAACAATAAACAGGATGCATTTTCAATTTAAACCATAATTGTTGGGCCTATGTTAAATAGTTTTATGTTCAAATGTTAAGGATATGTAATATACCTGAAAAGTGTTCTTCTTTTCCAAATACATTTTCGTTTTTATTGGCTAAAAATCTTTACACAATATAAAACTCTGGTGATTTGAAAAATGACTTTGACAAAACAAAAGTATCTAGGAAAATGCTGAACTGTACTTCTAATCCCATTTTCAGATTACATGGTTAGTTACCACAAATTGAATGCTATGTGATTTATTGTTCCTGTGCTTTCTACCTTTTATATAAATTACAGCAACCTTAAAGCTGCAGTGCTAACCGGTTTTCTGCTTTTACAATTTACCATTATGTAATTATATTAAGAAGAAAGATGTGTAATAATATCTAAGGCCCCCTTTACTGAACTGTTGCCAAATGTTTTTTTTTTTATTTAAAGAATTTAAAAAGTGTAGAGAAATAAAACAAAACAAAGTATTAATTTTGTGAAAAAGGGGAGACATGTTTACAGATATATGAAACTAATTGCTCATTCCCTAGATTTATAGAAATTTCCCCACTGTTGATGTATTATATGCAGTGATCCACAAATGTGGCATATTCCACTATATGGGAAACCTGGGCTTTTTCCAGAGTAGTGATGTCACTTGCCTCTTTATCTAAATCCTTCGAGAGGAGGATGTTATAAGATGAGCAGTGTCATCTGCTAGAACAGGGGTGGGCAATTTAATTTTCCCATGGGGCCACATGACAATGAGGAATTGCTTTAAAGGGCTGGACTGCCCCTCCGATGCCCCTACCCCACTTGGCTGCCCCCCCCCCGCACACACACCCTGTGCTGCCCCTCCTCCTCCCTACCTTCTGAAGGAGGGGGGCGCTATCTTAGTGCTCACCCCCCTCCTCAGTAAGCAATAACTAATGAGCCGCATTGGGTAAAGCATACACCGGCACTGCCTAATGACGTCATAGGCAGCAGCAGGAAACAGTAAAACTGCCCAGGCAGAGTCGAGACCCGTGGGGGAGCACCCGCGAGGAAGATATCAGGAAGTCAGTAAGGCTCTGGCCTTAGGGGGCATGTCTATTATAGTTGATTGGCAGGTTGGGCACAAGATGGCAGCTCCCACAGCTTCAAATCGGGACA
>JAKJJM010132278.1:0-18025 GCA_021901965.1 Pipa carvalhoi
GTACCTGTGAAGCTGATTAAACAGGACTGCTATTTTTGTTGCCTAAAACGACTGACTGAGTGTCAATTATTGTAAATCCCTGATACAGGGTGGGCTAATCCCTTTCAGTATGTATAATATTATTTATAAAGCGCCACAAATTTACACAGCGCTCTACAATTTAACAATACAAGAACAATACCGAAAAGAGAAAAGTGCAAAAAACAATACAAGTGAAGTATCACAAGGTTAGTTCACTTAAGTGCTAAGTTGTGGATAACACATGAGGTTGGAGGTCCCTGCCCTGTAGAGCTTACAGTCTAAATAATTTGAACTTTTCATACAAGTCTCAATGAAGGTGAAGTTTTGATTGGATAATCTTGCCTGCACTGCAAATGGGAGTGAAGTAATATTAAATCACGGTAGGTTCAGTTAATCGTTGTCACATTCAAAGGTACTTGGGTACTAGTAGATAGAGGTTAACAATCTGGTATTAGGCAAAAACAGACATATGAATGATAATCTCTTCAAAAAATAAAAATCTGCTGCTTTGATCGGAAACCTTGCTCAATCAATAGGCTCCTAAGAATTCTGGTTTCATTGCCAGTGAATGCTAACAGCTGATTAGTTTCTATGGCTTACTTGATCTCTAGAAAGAATTGCCCCTGTTGATGAAATTCACAATATGGATGCAATCTTTTTACACCTGCAATGTTTCTGAAAAAAAAAAGTCAACAGCGAAATGCTGCAGTCTTCTGCTTTACTTTAGGCACCATCCAGTCCTGTTGTCACACAATTGTCTTTTTCTTAACAATGCTTGCAATTCACCTACCAGCACTTATTAAACTTTAATACTTTCCCTTACTTGTTACCGTATATGTTTCAGTAATATCATCTAAACACTGTAAAAGTTAAATGTAGCTGTGTTTCACAGCAAATATACAACCTACATTTTTCCTCTTGAAACTGGCACGAATACAGTAGGGATAGATCTGATGGATACATTTTGTGACAAAAAGGCAAAAACTAATTTGTTTCCATTAACCCAGGGTTATCTTTATTCTTGTTTAAGTAGATCGACATTAAAAAAAGGCCCATCAACAGTCTTGTTAAACTGCGCTAGTTTTTCTTGGAAAGGGAAAAAAATAACATCCTGCGCTTTACAAGTCTCAGGATTTATAAGAGGATTATTCTTTCTGACTTCCCCAGTAAAAGGGTCATTATACAAAGCAGGAAGATTTACCGACTAGACGTGTAGATTTCTTGCCTAAAGTGAGCTCATAAATTATGATACATGTTTTCCATTGTCACTAGTTTTATTGGTCAGTTTGAAAAATGTCTCCGCTTCCAAAAAGGACTGAATAGTTAAAATATGTCTGTACGTTTCACATCTAATTTAAAAATAACCTTTTCCCCATTAAATAGTATGAGAGGCCTAAAGACAAGTTGCAGTTATTTGAAAGGACGTGTATTCAATAGTAACAAGTAAAGGATATATATATAAAATAAGTTTTTTTCTGTAACTTAATTAAACTTGATATATTACATTGTCCAAATTTCAGTTAAATCCATGCAATAAGTGTATTAGGAGTTAGAGTATTACTCAAATGAACCAAAATTATTACAGAAGTAAAAAAATGTTTTTTCCCAAGCCTGATAAAAATGCTGACACTATATCAAGACAAGTCAAAACTGACCCTATCATCACACTAAAATGTTTTGCATGAAAAAAAAAAAATCCATATGGTAGTTTAGCTTGAATATGATTTACAAATGTAACAGTCATAGTTATTTTGCTGTGCTTGCATGGAACAGGCTGGTCCTTTATCTGTCTACTTTTTAAAACACTGCAGTCCTGTCTTGCTTTATGACTGCTTTAAGCTATCCCTGTAACTTAAATTCAGTCCCAACTAGAAAGAAGTCGAGTTTTCACTGCAAACAGGATTTACTGAAGGTTATAGTATATTTTAAGTACTGGTTGTAGAATGTTTGTGAATGTTTACATGTTGTTACGGTATGGCGTCAAATAATCTTTTATAGCTAAAATGTATTGCTTTGTATTTAGTCACAGTTAATGAACATAAAATAATGCATATAGCAGTTAGATAAATATGAGTGGGGTGAAAGTTTGCTTCTGCCTTAATCAATGTATACTGTGCTTTTAGTAAGGAAGATTAGTATGGACGCAATGATTTAATTTGTTATAGATCTTTTTTTGTACTTGCATTTGCCTGCTTCTTGTTTACCAACAGCAGGCAGTCCATCTCGCTTTTATACCGTTAAACTATCTTTTTATCATGCTGCGTTGCAGTCTAGTGAGGTAATCAGCACAGTGCTTCAGATAAAAGTCATTTGCATAGGCAGAAAATTGTACATTAAAATGCTATGTAAACTGCATATCTTTGGTCACAAACAATAGTATAGTGATGTTTATAGATGGGCCAGAAATAAAATAGGATTATTTAAAAATTGAAGATTTTAAGTGTACAATAGCGCTAAAGAGTTTTTTTCGGAATGCTGTAATGCTTATCTGCCTACAGGACCTACAGGCCTTTGCGGTTACCAAGTCTAGCACAAAGTCTACCAATTTGGGCCAAACCCTCGGCACTAACTCTTCTAACCTTCTTGTTGGGCCGAGTCGCCAGTCTATACTATCTGCACTGCGGTGTTTCTACTATACCCTCAACAGAACAGTAGGGTGGACTATGGTGACATCACATTGGGGGAAAAGCTCCCACATGATCCTCTGTGGGGGGGTAGGTTTAGAATCCCTCCCAGGCGTAACTAATTGACTGGTACAGGTATCTGTTGATAACATTGACCAAATAGGAAAGTTAACAGGAAAATTGGTGCAAGTAGGAGAAATAGCCTCTGGCCCTTAGATCACTTTAACAGTTGCAACTACTAATGAAACAAACCTCCTGAAAAGAGGGTTTATCTCAGAGCTGAAAGAAAATCTGATGACAAATAACACCTAAAGTAGTTACAAGAATATCCATAATAAGAGATGCAGAAATATTTCAATTTAAATGACTTTGTTTTATAGTCAGAGCAGAGGTCAATTCTGTCAGAATGCTTATTAATTGATTTAAGTGTGAACATGTTTACAGCTCCAAGAAGGCACCGCTTAAAAAGACAACATGGTTCTGTGACCAATATAATATATCAATTAACACATTTTGTCACAGCATCTACAAATGTTTAAACTCCACTCTGCAAATCTGTTGGAATATTTCAACAACAGCCAGAGCCCAAGTCTGTGATAGGCTTAAGCAGTGTGGAATTGTGATGTGTTGTGACGAGACCACCTCTAGATGGTTATTGTGTCCTCTGGACCAAAGCATAAAAAGATCACCCCAACTGTTACAAGGCAAGGTTTAAAATCTAGCATATATGGGATGAGGGTATGTTAGTGCCAAAAGCATGCATAACCTACACATCTGTGAAGGTACCATTAATGCTAAAGGGTACATACAATACAATGTATGCTACCATAAAGGTGACATTGCAACTGCATGGCTATATTATAAATTTGTGTGTATATGTACCGTAGGTGTTAGACTGGCCTGAATGCAGTCTAGGCCTATTTTGTAGTAAAAAGTGTGGCACAGTCTGAAGTTGTTTATATCAAGCAACGGGAATAAGCTACAAACCCAAATTTAAATGATGTCCTTAGCTCCCAGTGATTGATGAACTTTAGTAATGTTATTTTGTAAAGTGGCAAATATGAAAACTGTTTTGAAACATGTTTCACATATCAAATTTAGAAATAGTGTATATTTACACAAATCCACTTAATGTGAAATGTTTAACAACTCCTTGTTTGCGCTGTTATGTATTAAATAAACATATCTTACAAACCAGTGCTTTCGGTTGTACTTGCAATTGATTTTCTGTTTCTATGTTTTGGGAATTGGATTTGTGCAGTTACATATTTATTTCATTTTTATTTTATATCCTGGTATGAAAAATTAGACAATGCATTATCAACTAATGGCTAAATAATATTCTTTTCTTAGTTGGATTCCTTTTTGTCACTGTTTAGCGTACAATTGGAAATTTCCGTTTATAACACTGTTGAGTTTCATTCTCTATTGTTTGTAAGCACAATATTGTTTTATTTAACTTCACAAACCCTGTGCCATCCCTTCTCTCTTTTGAATTGGTATCCTTTCATTTCTATAACTTAGGCAACAGCTGGAAATGTTTTGTTTCAAAGGGATTACTCCTAGGAAGTGTCTAAATCCTGAGAGCCCATGTGACCTGTGTTCTTAGCTGGGAGACAAAGTTGAGGTGATCTGTTTGTGAATAATGGTCATAAATAAGGAAATAAATATAGTTCTGAAATAAAGACAAAATGGATACAGGTATTTTATAATCCAGAAAAAAACAGATGGTGGCATTTCTTCACTAAGGATCTAATCTGTGTTTACTTGCCCAACAAAAGGAAATTGTTGATTCATTTTGCTTTGTTTTTGGGGCATTGTCACAGCATACAGAATAATCTGATGAAACTCTTACAAATATGATAGCTACAGACAGACAAACTAATGGAATGTTAATTGTAGGTTCAACAGACTCTGCCTCTACTATAGGATACATTTTGGATACCATGATAAAGTGATGAGAGACTAGAGCACAATGGCACAGTGCACTAACCCAATGAGAGTATTACCTACAAATGCGTCCAACGCAACAAATATATTAAATAAAGAATTTACTATATCATAAAAGCATATCTCCTTATACAAATCGATAGCAAGCTTTCTACCTAGTGTTGAACATACAGTGCCTTCACAGACTTTTATTTAGCACTACACAGATCATTATTACAGCTTAATATTAGCATTGTAATATATTATTAGCGATCTGTCTTACAAGTGTCTCTTGGAACACAAAAGGACAAAGAATTATTAACAGAGGCACACATACTTTCTCAATATAAAGTATAAAATTAGCCTTTATTAATACATAGGGCTGTGAGAGGAAGCCCCACTATTTGCTTTAAGGGACGAAATGCGTTCAGCAGCTCAGCACCTCCTTAAGACATTTGTCTCTCCCTTCCTGCTACTTACATTCAGAGTCTTCGCGCCTCCAATGCTACTTCTTGTATCACTGACATTGAGCCGAGTAACATTTTATTCTTTAGCCCATAGGCTCATTTCACTATATTTGTAGAGATGTTAAGAGGTTCCTTTATATCTCTGAGACTTTTTCAGTGGGCTAGAGTATTATTTGGTATCCTTTGCTTTATTACATTTGCTTTTTCATTATTTTGGTTGTTTTGTTTCATTATAGTTGTTACTTTTGTACATATGTATGAAGCATGGAACATGGAGGCTTGCTGTACTGATGAGCCTATGGCCCATGTGACTTTTTTGTAAATAATCTTTTTAAAAGATTAAAGTTTAAGCTTATTTGCCAGCCCTATGTATTAATGAAGTCTAGTTTTGAACTTTATATTGAGAGAGTGTGCGTGCTTCTGTGAATACTTATTTTCCCTTTTGTGTTTCATTTGGTCTATTTAGTTATTACAGTTGGCAGGGAACCTCTAGCTCTACTCTTCTCCTCTTTCTAAATCCTTTTTACTTTGCAGTGTGCTCATAAAATTCTTCACTCCATTACAAGTGTCTCTTAGCAACAGATCAGACAATGCAAACTCGCCATCTCTTATGGTAATACCACTATTTGCTTTTTGTCACAAAAATTCAGTAGTCCTATAGGCATAACTGGGAACCTCTTGAAACCCCATGCCCCAGAGTTCCATGCTATGTGATCAAGGAGGCAGAGCTTAATTACATGATTTGTGTCATCATGGGAGTGGATAACATATTGGAAGCCAACTTGGTGGGTTGTGGGCTTAAAGAGGTTGATTTTAGGCAAGAGGGGTGGGATTTTGGTGGGGAGGGGCAGAGCTACCATCATTTAAGATCTGGGCCAGAGAACTTTAGGGTTTTCGCTGAGACCCAATTTTTGCTTTGCAAACCTGGAGTCTCTGGGTGAAACCCAGCAAATTTCCAGCACTGCCTATAGTATGGCAGCAAACCCAGCACAAAATATGGCATTACCCTTTAGGCTTCATTCTCAAGTGGCAGGGATAATATGCACACTTTACAGCGATACTGACATCTGTAGGTCTTCACACCATTCTAAAGATTTTTATACCTTTTTTCATATTTTTGTAATTTCTGCCAATGGCTTCTGTTAACTAACAAAACAAATACCTGATACAGCAGCTTTTTATTCACCCTTTAAACTCTGGTAAATTGAGTCCCAGGCTGTGCCATTTTGTTCAATAAAGAATGGGTGTGCAAGGGTTAAAAAAAAATAAATGTTACTCTGTAAGACTGAGTATTATTAGTGCCCAGAGCTTAGAGGTGAAGTAAACTATAATTTATAACTATAATCTTTTGTATTTAGTCATTTATAGTCTTTAGAGTTTAGTGACCAAATCTTCTCTTTAGTTGTAAACGCACTTAAAATAACAAGAGTTGTAGGAAAGCAAATGATTAGAAGGGTGAACTTGTCAGTGTAACCTAAACAAACCATAAACCAATGCAATGTACCTGTAATTCATAGCCTCCCTGTGCAGCATGTTTATAAGTATCCAAATTAAAGGCAATGATTTGCAAACACTAGTATTGCATTCGTACCAACATTACTCTTTAAAGAGGTTACGTTTACAAATTCAGTCTGCAAACGTGCATGTCTGAATAGAACCTCTTTTAAAGGTAATGTTCTCATTACAAACTAATCTTACCAAATGACCCATTTAACCAGAGACACAGTTGAAAAATAAGGATTTATTTTTGTGAATGCACCCCTTAGTGAAAAGGGATGATTTGTTCCAATTTGTCTAAACTACAAGTATTGTGAAGCTCCCCCATTCAAAACCCCCATTACAAATGCCAAGGTTCCCTTACAAATAGGTGTACCAAAAGTATAAATTACAAAATCTAACCTTAAATCATGTTCTTCTTTTTGTATAGTAGATAAGTACATTAAATAGGGCATATCAATAGGACAACTAATAATGGTATAGCAGTACATTAATTGTAACACAATGGTTCTGGCTATCTAAATGAAGTAATCAATCTGTTGCTTTTATAAAAACAGTATGCAGTAATCAAGATGGGAACATCTGGCAGTAATGGTTTTGTCACTGCTTACCCCTGGTCAGTAAAATATTTGGTTATACACCAGTCTCTACGTGTGTGCAGCATTTGCTCTTCTATCCTAGTAATCAAGATGGGAGCATCTGACAGTAATCACACCATCATTACATGAATGACTTTTTTAGAGCAGTTTCTATACAGTTGCCCAAGTCAACAAATATCTGCTTGTGGAGTCAATAAGCTTGTATGGAAAATTAAATCATCATCTTCAAAGCAGATTGCACCCAACTTAGTGCATCTGGTTCCAAGTTATAGGGGTTGCTACACCCAACTACCAGATATGCCCTGTTGTTTAGCCACAATAATGTCCTTCATATCTGCATGCACATTAGTTCATCCATCGGCAGTAGAATTTATCTCACATATTTCCTGAGCCTATCTCATGACTATCATTTGTGATTATTCTACTACAAAGCCACCACAAGGAAACCTAAACATCTTTAAAGGAACAGTCTAGCCCAATTAATAAAAAGGAATGTGTGTTGTAAATGCATAATAAACATTTTTACTAATATACTTAATCAGCCTTTTATGTGAGCAAAGCAATTACATGTGCCTCCTGTGTAATGGTACACAGCTCCTCTGTGTTGTCTTCCTGGTGGAATGGATGAAGAATTCTTTTGCCACTGACATAACGGTATCTCAGGAAGCTCAAATTTAGTTGTTCATTAAGTACCATCGGCAGTTACAATAGTTACAGCTAATGGTGTATGCTGTCAATAGCAATGTCACGTTGATACTTGGCATGAGAGACCAAATCCATATTAAAAGAAAGTCAGTGTTTCTTCAGGGCTTTTATACCTTTCTTTAACAACTGCTTGTGCTGGGTTAACTACACGTTTAAGAATAAAAAAAAAGGTGGATGACAGTTTAAAGTTTCTGATTGGTTATTTGGAATTATCAAGCCCGTCAGTCAATTCCTTAACTTAAGATTCGAAACTGAACTGCAGAAGAGGAAGTAGTTGAGAGAGGGAAGGGGCTTCAGTACCAAACTGACCCTAAACTGCAAAGGATGGAAATAAGTAAATAGTTTATACTTCAAAAAGCTTTTATTTAACTTTTTTATTTAACAATGCCAAATGGACAGGCAAATAACTGTTGGTGACTAAACTGTTCCTTTAATTCATGCTGGTACAGAAGAACCCACAATCTAATACACATTTTGTTAAAATTGTTTCTGGGATTATTATCATCTTCTTTGTGAAACCTTTGAAAAATTTTAACCCCTCACAGCAAATTATTTATTTTGCCCATTAGCAATATTGTAACCTTGCTTTTATTTAGAACTAGCAGCCGGTGCTAATTTCATTATGTTTTTCATTTAACTTTAAATTAATGCAACCCAAACTTCAAAAGTTTCTCATATTAAATGCCAAAACAAAACTGTAAACATACCTACCCCACAGCATACTAAACCATTGTATGATTAGAACCATCCCAAAAACAAGACTAAGAAACTGGAGCGAAAGCATCAGTGAGCACTAATTTTTATTTCATTGCATGTTTCAAGCCTGCAATAGGGCCTTTTAGCAAGTGAAGTACATCTCAAACACACACCAATATATATATTAAACCATACCCCTGAATCACAGTGATCACCAACTCAAAGTCTAGCTAGATAGTCCAAGAATGGGAACTGCTTAAAATGTCCTCCAAAACCCTCACCCACTTAGGGCCAGATACTCCATCGTCCATAGCCCTGCAGAAATGCCTTTGCATAGGCACTTCCGTGAAGTGCATGAGGCGCGCCACTGAAATAGTCACGGACGTGCTTCATGCACTTCAGGAACAGGCGAACAGAGTGGCAGAGCGTCCGCTCTGTTCGCCTGTTCTTGAAGTGCATAAAGCGCGTCCGCGACTATTTCAGTGGCGCGCCTCATGCACTTCGTGGACGTGCCTTCGCAAAGGCATTTCTGCAGGGCTACGGACGATGGAGAATCTGGCCCAGTAAGTTCAAGTATTCTATATATATATATAGTGACCATACCTAGGGTTCTACAAATAAAGGGAACCCCACAGGGTATTGCTGAATAGAAAAGTATAAATAGTACAACTGGAAACATTACATATTTATATACAAACCAGTATAAAAATGGAAAAGGAATAAGAGTCATAATTTGTGAACAGAGAAGAAACAAATTAGAGACATGATTTCAGACTTTCTCATTGAGGTCTTTCAGGGTTAGGGTGCCTAACCTAATCATCTATAATGCTTCCTGCTGACACTTCAGTTTTATTCATGGAGACTCCAGGGGTGATTATTAAGGGGGAGGAGGGAATTTTATACAGATCATTCTTTTATGCTCCAGCGCTGCCTTTGCTCTGAGAACCTTGCTGATTTCTTCTGCTCTTGACAGGAGCTGTGATCCTCTTCACTCAGTAGCACTTTGCTAATGTAAAACAGCTACTAAGCCTGTTCTATTCACCGAAAAATAATGGGGGAAACCCAGCAAGTCCCTATATTTGATACTAACCCACTTAGGTTTTAAGCAGCCTGTCACAGACCGTGCTTCCTTGGCAGTCTGTTTATAGTGTTTTTTTTCCTAGCTCTCAATCAAGCAGGGCTGTATACCTACCATTCAGGTGCTTTAATCAAGATATTTCAGTCCATGATTTTATCCCTTGAAATGTAGGCTATTCAGCTACACATAGGTGGCTTTTCTGTTGCTGCGTGCGATAGCAACTTTGTCACATGAAGATTCCAATTGAATCCATATTTTTTATGTTTGAAATTTACTTTAACTGTATTGAACACATCTTCTCCAATGTTTGTATTATAATTGTATAATACACAGCCAACACAGGATGTGCATGGATCTTTCTGTAAATTATAACTTTATAACCAGTTAAGTCTGTTGTCATTTTGTCATCAACATGTTGAAGCTTCTTCTTCTCCAAGACACATCTCTTAACTGCCTCTACATCCCTCAAACTGCCTTTGTATCCTTTCAGTCAGTAAATACTTCACAGGGGACCATAAGATTGGTAGTTATGCATCTTCTGAAACAATATTACTGGGCAGCAAAGGATTTTCTATGACAGGGTGGCAAAAATAGTAGTTAACTAAGGCTTCTCTCTACAACTGATTCTGTCTCGTAACTACTACATTTTTCATGTAATGTAATGTAAATGTAGGCATTAACCTTCACAATTTCAGAAACATGGTATATTTGATATGGTATATATAAAAATATAAATATTATTACATAATTACAAATGACTATGTGACTAGTTTTGTTTTTGCCCAAACTATCCTTTCTTAACTATCCTGCTCAGCTATTTTATTATGCTATGATCCCGCCAGTTCAGTTTGCCCTGGTGTAAATGTAAGAGATTCTTGAGATCTTAGCTAATACCTAGTCTTGCAAAACTATTTTGTTTGTAAAGGTGGAATTCAATAAAGCTTAACAGAGCTGCATGGATTTTTGGCATGCTTATGAACCTTTTTTAAACTTAAAATAAGAGCATGATAAACTGCTGCTATAATCAATCAATGTAATGAAAGCTTACCTTCTGGAAAGCTGAACCCACCACAAGGAAACTTTGAAAATCACATGCATTATGGAAATCTAAGCTACATTATGATCTTAACTGCTGCCATTTTACAAATAGTGGGATCCCCCCACAATGATGTGATAACTGGCAAAAATAGAAATCAAATTCATTATTTCTTCATTGGTGGGATGAAGATTTGATTGCACATGCTCAGAAGAATGCAGTGCCCAGTGGCACAGATGTCGATAGGGACTAAGATTTCAAAATAGATTCTATGAACTGCTTTCCCTGCTTAATGTGTATAGAATAATTTCTGGAAAAAGGTAAGCTAAAATATTGGTTGGGATTGGGTAACTAGGCTATTGTGAGTTTTGCTATTCTACACATTAGGCTTTTATTCTGAGCCCTTAGTGTCCCTTTATTGGCACTACTGCTATGCTTTTAGTGCTGCATTCAATTATATATTTTAAAGGTTCTGTGGTTTAAAGGGAAATTTTAGAATGGGGACAAATAAAAAGTAAAAAAAAAAAAATGTAATTGAAATTAAAAAACTTACTTTTTGAAGAACTATATACTTTTTAAATTAATGTCATATGCAGTTTTTATTACTTTGATTTGTTTGTTTCCGTCCTCTATCCCAAACTTCCCATATAGTTTGCTATGCTTCAGTTATCCTTTTGTATCTTTCCCACCCTGCTGCCTCAGTATTATAATATTCATGTTTGTGTAAATGGAAGAATCTAAATACCTGAGTGCTTCAGGTAAAAGATCTTTATTACTGTCTACAGTATGTGCATATGATTTGAGTCACTATTTGATATCATAGCCATAAAGGGTGGCAGACATGCTGTTTTATTGACAGGAAGGAAGAAGATACATTTTCCCATGTATGTAAAAGAGTACATTTAACAGTGCTTTACACAAACTTTAGGGGGTCATTCCGGTAGCTCCGAATTTTCCATCTCGAATTCACTTATAGCGAACTCCCATTATAAAGTCGCAACTGCGACTAAAAAATTGTCGCGGTCGTGATTTTATGATGGAAGAATTGTTGCGGTTGCGACTTTAGAATGGGAGTTCGCTATCAGTGAATTCGGAAGGGCAAATTCAGAGTTTATGGAATAACCCCCTAAATGGTTTTGTGGTACAAAAAATATTTTTGGTCTGAAAACATTTACAGTTAACTATTCTAACATTTTATACTATAGTATTTTTAATGTTGGATACTACTGCAACATCCTTATCCTTAGGAAGAAAGATGGTTAAAGATGAGTATGTCATTTCCCATTCTCTCATTATTCATTAAGACAACTATAGTAAAGTCTTGGGGGGTCATTCCGGTAGGTCAGAATTTTCCATCCCGAATTCACTTGTAGCGAACTCCCATTATAAAATCGCGACCTCGACTAAAAAATTGTCGCGGTCGCGACTTTAAATGGGAGTTTGCTATAAGTGAATTCAGGACAGAAAATTCGGACCTACCGGAATGACCCCATTGGTTGTCACATTTAGTTTTATTAGTGGTTAATCCTATGCAATATTTAAATGTGTCAATGTCATCTTTAAAGTCAAATACCCAATTTTGTATTTATTTGTGTTTTTCTCTGTGCTGATTGCAACCATTTTTTTTCAGTTGAACTTTCTGGCGGAAGAGTATGAATACGTTTTACTTAAAATTCCATAGAAAAACAACAGAAAGAAGAAGGTTTTGTTCACTTTACAAATAAAATATGGCTGAAAGTAGCAACGAGGTAACAACCACAAACAACACAATATGAAACAGAAATATAACATATTTAATTTAAAATATGACAAGCATTATGTAGTAATAACTGCCATGTTTCAACACATTGTTATTAGCACTTATTACCCCTCTATCTGTGTTTGTAATATCTTCCTCCCTCCTAGATTGTAAGCTCTACAGGGCAGGGACCTCCAACGTCTTGTGTCAACCACAACCTGGCACTTAAAGTGATGTATCCTCGTGACAGTACATTTGTATTGTGTAATGCACTTTTCCCATGTCTGTATTATATTTGTATTGTTGAATTGTATAGCGCTGTGTAAATTTGTGGCGCTTTATAAATAAAATTATACATACATACATGTCATACTCAGTTTTTTATTTTTCTGGAGTTATAGATGTGTAGGAAATAAAATAGAATAATTTTAAATTGGAAAATTTCTTGATTGTAATGTCAAACTCGTATTATATATTTGGTGTTAAAGATCATTGTGATGTATCCTTAAAAGGTTAAATTCATTAGGGCATTAAAATGTAAAACTTTATGCTTTCCTTAAGCAGACTATGTTCACATATTTTTACATATGTTTATTTACCCTTTTTTTTGGAACTGAACTATTTGCTGATTGGTGTCATCTATCATGATCACAAGTTAGTGGTTTCTGAACATTAAGACAACAGCTGTAATTCTAATTAGAGTAAGTAATGTAATTAAAAGAAGCCAAGAATTTGATAAGGTCATGTTTGGTGAGTTTAGCAATCAGTAAAGCATATATTCCTCCACAGAGATTAACACAGTAAAAAAAATTAAATAGGCACATGAAGGTACGGTTGCTGAGATTTAACACCTTAACTACAGGGCAAGCCTTCCAGGCACTGTAACAAAGTGCATTTGCCACCTCCCTGGAACTCAAGTTTTACAGCTTCCTATGTGCCGTATTGTATTTCCAGACCAAGGGATTTCTATTCCATTCCAATTTGTAATGGCCTACAGTATTAAACATGGCATAAAGGATCAGTTATAGTTAAAAAATAAAAACTCCAACTTGGATTAGCATGGTAATTATTGAAATATAGCAGTGGTAAAAATGTTATATTTGTTTTCAAATTCATGAATTTTATTGCTACTTGTCTGTTTTTAACTTTACCAATAGCAGAAATTTTTTTTAAACAGAGTTCACCCAGTCCAATTGTTTTCTGATGCAATACAGGAAGTGTGCCTGAAAGTACAATTTTTAAAGCTAAATAGCTAAATATCAAACTTTACAAATTAGAATTTGTGGGAGCACAGGTTTAATAAATAATTACCATAAATGCATTTGAATTTGCATTGAACTGAAATCCTACTTCTTGGAGCATTAGCACCAGTATTCATGTCTTTCATTCATTGTATCCTTAGGCAGGGTTCACACTGGCGTATTTGCGTACGCATTTTTAAAAAGAAGCGCATGGCCAAAAAAACACCAAAAATACGCGGTTGTGAAAACACATTGTAAGTAATGACTATTGGCTGCAGAATGTCACAATAGTGTTTCAAAGAGAAGAATATGCACTGGGACACTTCATGTCGTGTTTTTTTTTGAGTGCATAAAATGCAACAGGATTAGTCGCAATAGGAATTTAACAAAAGCCGTCACACATGAGGTAAAAACGATGCCCAAGCGAGGCATTTTACATGGAAGTACCACACCCAATGCTATTTTTTGTAAGAAATGGACACGAAAATACACAGTGTAAATGCACCAGCAACTATTTATCCTTTTTAATGGCACTTGTAGGCTAATGAACTGACACTTTGGGGGGTATTTATCAAAGTTGAAAAAAAATTTCCCAGCAAAAAGTCACAATGAGAAACATTGAAAAACGGCAAATAGAGTCGAAAAGCGCTGATGAGGTTGAAACGACCTTGATAAATACCCCCTTTTATGTTACTGCACTTTTTACTCTCCAATCTGTTTATGTAAGTCTTCCTACCATTTAGACTAAGTTCTATGGGGCAGGGATCTCCATGCTTTTGTTTCAATCACTGCTTGGCACTTAGAGTGAGGCTTCTTCATGACTGTATGATTGTTATTTACTACATTTTATAGTATACACTCTTATATACTATATTATGCACTTTTCCATGTCTGTATTATAATTGTATTGTTGAATTGTACAGCGCTGCATAACTTAGTGGCGCTTTATAAATAAAAATATCCATACAACATACAAAGAATAAATGTCATTTCAGTTTTAGAATAAGAGGAATTTATTTGCAGTTATTTTGGGATTCTCCTTTTGTTTTACAGTGAATAGGCTGAGGGCTTATCTTATTCATTAGAATACTTTGCTCTTGCCTTTTTATAGATGTACTTTTAGATTCTGTTTCATAGTTTATTCAGAAATTGTCCTAAAAGAAAAATATGTCAGAAAGTTTAGTTTGAATTGAGATGTTCATTCTTCAGTGAGCTCGACTATGCAAACATGTTATGCACTCTACAGACCTTCAGCCAGATTTGGGCAAAAGCAGTGTCATTTCTGATTATGGAAAGTGGCTCAGAAACACCTGGATACAAGATTTATGAGAATGTGTAAATCCTAAAAGCCCCAAAGTTTTATGGCCCTTTAGAGGAAAGACAGGAACTACATTAACACTTGTTAGTGTAACGGTTAATGGATAGCTTACCTAAAGTTCAAAAGACCTTAAATGAATGTCAAAAAATAACAAGAAATGTGAATACTTTCAAAGTTTGATTCACATTTTATGCACAATAAATCATTGTGTTCTCTGATTAGTATTGGTTAAGCAGCACAGCTATAAAAATATACTTCATACAGCTTTTAAGGTTAAAATAGATGTACATTGAGCGCAGTGTGATTCTTTAGGATTCACTTGGTATGATATATCATGTCAGCTAAAAATGTCAAACTAGTGGTTAGGTTTGTGGTTTTCTTGCTGGGTCTTAAAATAATGGCTTCCATCATCCTCATTTACCTCTAGACAGTCTATAGATGGCACATTTTAATTTATATTTAAATAAACACTTTAATTAAACATGTTTGTTTCTGTTTTAAAGGAGAACTAATGCTCATTCTCCAGCACTGGCTCCTGCTTCAAAAAATGCAGATCTTCTTTCCCTCTGTTCAAGAGCTTCGATCCTTTTCAGGCTTATGCCTCCTCATGAACATCACTGATTTTTTTGTTCTGCACATGCTCAATCAGTGATGTTGAAGAGGAAGCAGGAAAGTAAAGAGGATTACAGCTCTAGAACAGAAGAAAAGACCTTCAGTGTTTCTTGAAGCAGGTGTCAATACTGGAGCATAGGAGGTGATCGGTAAGGATAATTACCGGTAACATCCCCCATTAAAAATCATCCCTAGTCAAATTGAGTATTAGTTTTTCTTGAAATGATGTTTTCTAATTAGCAAAATAAATTAGCAGTGAAAATTTACAGCACCTTTTCTGTTTGCATACTGGATGTTTAGCCTGCTCCTTCATTTTATCCATTCCCTTGCCATACTTAACATGGATGCTAATGTCACAGGTAGCATCACATCATGTAACAGCATAAAGGAATAGGCTATCTTATTTCAGTTTGAGTACTTAACCTTTTTGTGTTTTATTTAAAAATAAAAAACTTTAAGTACCCAAACAGAGAGAGCTATCCATTTTTTCCCTTTATGCTGTTGTATAGTGATGCAGCCAAGCACTCAGGGACCTTCACCTCAAAATGGACTTCACTGCTATAAAGCGTTTAAGTGTGCCCATCACCTATATACACATTTATGTATAACATATATTTAAAGTGTTATACCATATCCTTCACCATTATGTTTCCCATATTTGGCAGTACACTGGGATTTGCAGCATTACACCATAGGCTATGCTAATGTCACCAGGATGGTAGGCATCATGGGTAATCTTACAAAGTGCATGCTCTGAGTAAGATATTTGCAATTGTTTTTGGGCAGTACATTCTTTATTGCTTTACAGTCCCAAGAGCCTAGTGAATGAATTAGCATCTGAAAAGGAATAACATGAAACTATATGGCAAATTCACAAACATGGGTACAAGGTTGCACTGTTGTGAGCCAAAACAACCAATTGTCTATAATATATAACATCTCCTATACTCTGGGCGAAATTTACAAAAATCGAAACGATTTTACGTTTTCAACCTTTCCGCCCCCATTTTTTAGCTGTTTTTGCGGCAAAACATGTCTGTTTGACATGACATTGTCTGTTGAAGTGGAACAGGTTCTTTTCACATGCAGAAAGGTTGCACAATCTGACCAAGTTACACTAATTATCATCCACACATTAGATATAGAGTAATTTACTCAAGGGACAAAAGGAATAAAGTACAGTGGTAAATCCACTGAATATTGTTGTAAGATATAACACTTACATGATCAATCTAGCAGCAGTACACAAATGGGCATATTTACTAAGACCTATTTGACCATATTGATTGATTTCACCCCATTTCCCTGTCAATTTTTTGTTTTCCTGAACTTTTCAATTCCCCTGATTTACAAAGGATGAATAAAAATGTTTCCCCTTCAAAATAAATCATTAACAGGGGCACACTTTTCAATGCTTTTCTATGAGGGTTCCTTCAATTGCAGATCAATATCACTGTCTTTTTTCAATGGGGAAATATTTAGGACTCAGGCTAAATGACAGGACCATCTCCATATGGAATAATGGGTTTACGTCAACCTGAGGGTGGAGAATTCTTTTTGGAGATAAAATGGTTTTTGAACAATTTAGTAAATAGGTGAAAACAGCGATATCGTTAAATATAGGCTGTTTCTCCTGCATTTACTAGTCGAAAAACCTGTTCCACTTTAGTAAATGTGCCTCTTAATGTACTGCTGCTTAATCAGCTTTCATCTCACGATAAACTTAACAAACTGCGCATGTGCAGATCAGAAAAAATCAATCTGTACATTTGCAGTTAGTTAAATTCAGCAAAATCCAGGAGGGTGGCGGGTAGTATGCGACGTTTGACGTCACATATATACCCAGAAATAGAGCTGGAGTGGCGATGCTTTCATCTCATGATCCTGGGCTGATGATCATAAGATGAATGCTGATCTATCAGGTAAGTATATCTTACAATAATTCTTCTTTAAGGTGATTTTTAAGCATTACTTTGCATATAATATTTATATAAGCTGCAGATAATTCTTTGTACATATTCATATCTGCAGTCCCTTAATAATTATAAGTGAAGATTGGGAAACTAATTGTACTACTGTTGCCATAAGCTTAAAACAATATTTTTGCCATCCAGTAAATGAGTTCTTCTGCTTTTAACACTGTTTTCTGGAATTTATTAGCTTCAACCATTCACACTTCTGCATTTTATTACAGATTCAACAAAGACTCTAAACTCATCATTTTAGATTTTAAAATACATCTGGATCTTTTGAATTGAAGGTATAATTGCTTATTACCCTTTTTATGATTCTATGTTTAGGTAATGATTTCTTTCAAGCTCTGTACAGTATTATGTGAGCCCTAAGGCTATCTCTTCTGAATGTATATTTTATTATTTGCAAATGCCGGGCTGTTTAGATATCCTTTAAATCTGACTTAGCACTTTGTTGTGTGTTTATGTATATATATATATATATATATATA
>JAKJJM010132307.1:0-10999 GCA_021901965.1 Pipa carvalhoi
TGGAAATCGGGACTTGGCAAATTAAGCCCGAAAAGATTCCAATCGAGTCTTTTCGGGCTTAATAAATTTCGCCCATAGTATATTGTTGCCAAATTTAATTGTAAAAAAAGGCATGCCCAAGTCTTTGAACTTGTTTGGCATTTTATCAAAAGCTTTGTTTAGAAAGAAAATCAACTTGCTTTAATATGTCTTTAGTTTTGGAGAAGGCTGTAGCTAAAGCCCTTTATGTAAGAGGTGTTGAGGTGTTGTGTCAGGTACAAGAGTTTGCATAAACCTAGTCATGAATGACTACAGCTGGTTGGCTTGTACAATTTCAGAGAGGCCCCTTATGCCTGGATCTGTTTGCAAGGTCTCCAGTGTTACCTTTTAGCATCTTTATGCATGAATTTGTCAATGCAGAGTTATCCTCTAAGGAGTTGTATGCTGTAAATAGTTCTTCCATTTTATTTTTTAAATGGCATGTGTCGGAGGAGTTCATAATTAAATTAGTTTGAGGATTACCTTTCTTAACGCTGCATTTTTTTTAATTGCGGGCACTGTCAGTTAAAGGTCTGACATTTCACAAATAGGAAAATATGAATACCTTCTACAACAAACCGTAGTTGCAAAAATAAGATACACTAGCTTTTTAAAGTCTTGATTTGGTGTGTAAAGATGTCAGGATTTGCCAGAGGGGATGAGGGCGGAGGATGAGGATGCAGTTGAAACCCACAGGGACTTAGCACAGGCTACTCCCAGTCTAAGGTACCCCTTGGTCTTCACCATTGACCTCCGCAAGGGGATTTGGACTTGGCCACAAGGAGTACTCAGGTTGCGGCCCCCAGGAAAGCCATCCACTGATGGGTTGGGATATAGAACAATAGTGAAGCAGGACAGAGCTAAGTACAGGCAAGCAGGAGCTATAACTTTAACAAGGTACAGGGAGAGTACTGGAGTCAGGACTTTATTAAATATTAACTGAGAACAGAACTAGCCCAGGCACTAGCAGGGTAAATGCTATAATCAGGCACAGAAGGCAGAGAGAGAGAGCCTTAAATAGGCTAAGTAACGGGCGCATTCCCATGCTTATCCACGTCAGGCACACACACGTGACATAATTGCGACCCGGTCACGCGACGGACGCACTCACTCGCGAAACGCCTGCCGCAGAGGAGACCGCTGCGGGAGCGTCCACCAGTAAGTACCAATCCTCACAAAATATACAGTGTATGGATTGTTTTAGAAGTGAGAGTATGTATATTTCTCTATACTATCACTTTGTGAACAGAAGGTTGTTTAAAAATATTGTTGGCTTTTAAATATATGGAAGAAGGGAGAATGTAACACACTCTGCGCTGTGCAATGCTTAGTGAAGATGCCAGGGAATATGATATGCTTTCAGCTCTGTCTCCAAAACTTGTCTAATGGGTTTGCGGTCTTGAAAATAATACATAATAACAAGACAAATGGTATCATTTTAAGAATCCTCTAAGCAGAAATGTAATCATTTTTATTTTGGGTGCATTAAAGTAGTAGTGTTATTACAATTTTAGTGGTAAACTCTATTATGCTTTGATTTATGCAATTAATACACTGAATGTAACAAAATATCAGAAGTTTTGAAAAAAGAAATCACTGATTCTTCTATAGGAATACTGGTTGAAACTAGAAGCATCAGCCACTGGGACAATTTAAAGCTGTACCTGGGATTATGTATTATCTCCTTGCAAAAAATGACATTAAAGTGCACCTGTCACCTTAAAACTCTAATACTAATTTAGGTTCTTCTAATGAAATAAACGATTTTGTAAATATATATGTATTTTAAATAATGTACCTTTATTCAGCGTTTCTCTCTGTCATCTTCCCTGTCAGCCCTAGTTTTCTTTCCCGAGTCGGGTAAGGCGGGGCTTAATGATGATAGACATTATAGCTCCTCCAATCAGATCCCTGCTAGATCGTGATTTAAGGGATCTGCTACAGAGCACTGCTAAAGAAAGCTAAATCAAAAGTGTGGCCTTTCAGAGATTAGAAGTTCTATAATTAGAACCTCCAGTGCTGAAGACTGGAGATGCTAAAACAAAATTTGGACATATCTGAGACTTGAAATATGAGAATATAATGACCAAAATTGGGCATGGAATGAATATAGGTCCCTCAAAATAGTTCTGTATGATGGAGAGAGGGGGGGGGGGGGGGCTTATTCACAAGAGTCTGAACAGTCATGAAAAGGTTCAAATTTACATTTATTCATGATCTTCACATATTCTGCATATTCTGCCATATGGCGAATTTGCAACCAGTTTCAACGCTTACAACAGCCATGGCCTTACAGAGCTCTTCGCATCATTTTGAATGCACATGCACAGGTAATTTGCCTATTCATCAAGAGCTAGACTCTGTCACAGTAGTGAATTAGGCAAGGTGTCACATTTGCCAGTTTTACTTTACTAAATTAAACTGGCAAACTATGCGGCTGATGGCAGAGATCCTACTGTCCGACTGAACTACGCAAAAAAACCCGCTGCCGACGCCATCGCTTCTTAGCTATGGGAATCCTCTGTTTAGTGAATAAGGAGTAGAGAATTCAGAGCGCAGTGACCTGAAGTGATGACAATTCACTTTGACAGTCGAATTCCCATTTGATGGGTAAGCCCCATAAAATCTCTGCACAACTGTAACATCTATAATAATTGCCGTTACCAATAAGACCCTGAGACATATCCATGAAATTGAAAATCCCACATTGCGGGCCCACCTACATCAGATGGAATACTTTATTTTTATCTGTGTTTGCATTAGCCATTTCACTCATCATCGCATTCAGAAACACCAGTTTAGGATCTTTGTTCATGACTTTATAATACAGATTTACCTTTTAAAACTTGGTTTCTATTGGAAGTCATGAGTCGTGTTTGCCTGATTTCCCACAGGTCTAATCAAATCTGAATAGCCTTCTGATCAGTGGCCTGCTGGGCTGATTAACATGCACTTTTTACTACCAGTTTGCAACATAATAAAAATATATTATTGGCTAATTCAGATTCGCTAAGGCTTATGGATGGCACAAGATTTAGAGCCAGATTCTGTAAAGAGTGTAGTCCTGGGGAAATGCCTTTGCAAAGGCATTTCCCTGAAGTGCATGAGGCGCGGCTGCTCAAATAGGCGCGGTCACGCTTCATGCACTTCACGAACAGGCGAACAGAGTGGCTGTGGCCGCTCTGTTCGCCTGTTTGTGAAGTGCATGAAGCGCGACCGCGCCTATTTGAGCTCCCGCGCCTCGTGCACTTCGGGGAAGTGCCTTCGCAAAGGCATTTCCCCAGGACTACACTCTTTAGGGAATCTGAACCTTAAACCTTGTGGCAATGCATAAATCTGATTGTTATTAAATAAATAATTGAATTCATGACCTGAAATTAGTGTTTTTGCAGGTTATAGAAAAGACTATTGTTTATTATGGAATTTCTCTATGTGGACACTGAGGAATTCTTTTCCAAATTCTTTTATTAAAACTTTGTTTGTTATAATTCTGTATCAACTATGGAACTTCCACCCCCTTTGGAGCTAGATGATGTTATGGTCTATTCCCTGGATTACTGGCCTTATTTATGAAAGTCTAAACAGTTACATATGTAATGTACTGAAGTCGGCCCAGTACATTACGAAAAGTAAATGCTGATTTTTTTAGTAGTAAACCCTTTTTAGTGGTGGGTGTACATTTAGAGGGCAGCTCTAGGTGGCGGTGTTGAGCTTAAAAAGATGATATAAAACCCTGTCTTTGGCAGGAAGTGAGGATTCCTGTGTTATGGGACACTGAGTGACACAGCATGTTAAGAATGTAAGATAGGAGATTTATGATTTATAAGAACTTTGCTGAGATCTGTAACCTGTGACAAGCCCTAAGCCCTAATGTATGGTTGCCTGCACCCATTGTTTGGGAGGAAATAAAATTGGAAGTTTATTTTGGGAACTGCACTCCTGAGTGGACATTGGCTTATTTTGAAGAATTGGAATCAGAACATCAGTAATCGGGGTCTGGACAGCAGTTGTGAGGTAAATCCTTCTAATAACTTTAAGTGGCACCGCACCACGTGACAGGATAGTATTTGTAGGGGGGCACCATGACTAGAGCCCAAAATCCCTGCATGCTACGCGCCCTGTTATCCGCTGTCGGATGTTACACATAAAGGTCTGAATTAATATTCATACACCACTTCCCGATCATCAAACTCTGTGATCTTATATATTCCCAACCAATTCAGATTCATACAATGCTCATGGACTTGCGCTCCTCTTTACACACATAATTCATCTATTCATCTAAGTATTGGAGTCTGTCAAAGTAGCAAATTCAGCAAATTCACCAATTTGACTTCACCAGATCAAAGTGGTCATGTAGGGGGTTGATGGCAGGGCTGCGATGAAGTTACTAGGTTTATATATCATTGCAACCAGAAGTCTATTTAAATGTGAACTGTTGTATATGTATTTGTGAGGCTATCAATGGCGCTTTGTTATGGGTATGAAGACAAGATATCTGTTTAGGGGTGTGAATAAGGTTATGTTAATTGAGCCAATATGTTTACATTAAGAATTATATATCGGTTACTCAATAATACAGTGTTTTGTGCCCTGTATGAGAAGTTGGGCAGGATATGGCTACAAATATTACTATATCCAAGCAATGTTGTATTTCAAAATTCCACCATTCAGGGTGAGTTTCCTTATAGCTACAATTATATTCGATTTAGCTGGGAATTTGGGGATGTTTTTCTTTTGGTTAATGACTTGAAAGGGAGATTTGGGCACATTTTGATGATGCAACAATGGTACTGCAATTCTTAATTTGGAAAGATGACTTACAAAGTATTACAACTACTGCACAAAATATTAGATGTAATACACATTGGGTGCTGGACTGGGTGGACACAGTAGACTGGTTGAAATATTCTGTGGATGTTGATTTATTTCTACACTGTTGTGTAGTGCTAAGGTGGTGTTTTATGACTGTTTAGCGTGAAAGGCGTAAAATTTACTTTGTATTCTTTGGCTGTGCCGGATTTTACATTACTACAATAAAGGAGCAAGTTTTACAGTCCTTGGAGTGCCGATATTTATTTCCTAAGGTGGTGTTGCCTTTAATATTTGCTAGTAATTTTAGGTGTGCTATTGAGGGCTCCGTTCCTAACTAGCCTAGTGTTTTACCCAAGGGTGTAGTTATATCTTGTGTTTTCTTTGATTAGGTAGCATTGTTTAGTTATTTGTTGATTAGGTTATTTTTTTCCTAGGTTGTGTTTTTCTTCTTCATTTAAGTAACCTCTGCCAAAAAAGCCAATAAATACAAATGTACTCTTCTACAATGTATGGCTTCTTTAAACGTTATCACCTTGTCCATCCTCACTGTATGGGCGAAATTGGCTAAACTCGAAAAGGCCGATTTCACCTTTTTGACCTTATCCTCTGTAAATATCGCTGTTCGATCAGAAAATATCGACCAATATTTTTCAATTGATTTTCACAGATCAAAACTTTTCGAATGGATTTTTCGATGGAAAAGTAGTCAAAGCACTAATGTAAAGTATGGCTACTTTTCCATAGAAAAATCTGATCAAAAAAATTTTTATCGAAAAGTTTTGATCGAAAAAATATTGATCGATATTTACCGACCGAACAGCGATATTTACAGGGGATAAACACAAAAAGATGAAATCGGCCTTTTCGAGTATAGTACATTTTGCCTTGTGTATTCTATCTTTTAACCCAGGGGTGGGCAATTCATTTTCCCATGGGACCACATGAGAAACTGGAATGGGATTAGAGGGCCAGAGTAATATAGTTAACTTGCCTGAAGTTATGGCAATTGGCCACACCCCCCCTCATTTTCACAGACTCACGCGGGCCGGTCATAGACAGTTAGAGGGCCGGATGTGGCCCGCGGGCCGTACAATGCCCAGGTCTGTTTTATCCTTTTTGAAAAAAGTCTACATATTTTATTGGAAAATCTTCTTCTTCAGCCCATTTAGGGCAGTCCTCTCTCTCTATAGAGTATTGGTATAGATTGTATAGCCTTGTACTACTCCTTCCAATTGTTTTTCCAGTTACTATAATTAAGAGAGTGCACTTTAGCCTCAGTTTACCTGTCATTGGTGCTAAGTTACCTGACACTATCAAACAAAGAACCATTAAATAGAAACAAGAGAGGTTCAGAGAAAAGGTTAACTAATTCTCCGGCACTGTGCACTTACAATAACAGTGTAGTTCTTTTAGAACTAAAGTCAGTGCAGGGCCTGAATGTTAAACGCATTACAAACGGAAAAGGTAAAAATCCATTTAGAAAAACTGGCTGTGCCACTTGCTCCAGTCTTATTTAAGGTATTAATGCAGATTGATTTTTCTGTTATTTTTCTTTTATCATAATGTTATAAAATATCGAAATATACTATTTAATAAATCAGTTTATTGTTTATTAATGGAAATAATTCTATATACTTATGTTAAAGCAATGAGCAACTGTTCTTTTGAAAATAATAAAATCAAATTAAAAAAAAAAAATACAAGGACATTTACATCATAGACCTGAGATAAAGATTCCACGTGCGAGGATTTCTCTGCGGTTAAAGTCGATCTCTTTGCCTCCTGCTGGATTCTGCCCTTTTTTTCCAGGAAAAATGGAATTGTTTCTGTCCATCATGTTGGTCCTGTGAAACAGATGAGCACCTGACAGGTGTTGAATTACAGCCCTTGAAGTGTGATGGTTTCCTCTCGTCCAAGGGATTCTTTGTTATGTGATCTTTTGTTGAGTTATTTGTAATTGTTAACGTATAACTCTGTAATAAAGGTTTCTGGGATTTTTGTTACATGATCTCTTGTTGAGTTCCATGTTACTCTTTACTTATTACTGTACGCTGAATAGCTCGAGCTTTTCTGTTATGTGATCTGTTCTTGTTTATTTATTTTGTGTTCTTTCAGATATTTGTTACAGTTTGCTTCTTACGATGCCTTGACAGTTCTATGGATTATTAGGGGGTTATGCTCTAAAATCCAAATTGTCATGTAAAGGTGCGAATTCGCCAGCTAAAGACAGTCACAATAGACTGCTACTGTCAAATTCTCACTTCAGAGAATAACCCCCTTAGTTGTCATGTAATTTTTTTTACTTAGGATTGCGTTTATATTTTGTTGATTTATTTTATATTGGATTCATGGAATATATACCTGCTGTGAATGGATTTAATGCATTAGAATGCTGACACCAAATTTATTGCTGTTTTGGTTGTTTTACTATCAAATAAAAGTTGGAACTGGTTTTTCAAAGCATCTTTGGACTGGTGCGGATTCTTTATTCTAAGCTGGGAGACCACTGCAAGAGCTGATCCAAGGAAAGGTACATCCTTTTAACATATTTTCATTTATTTTTCTGTAATTAACCCCACGGGTAGTGGAGCCACAGGGTGACCCGTGACTAGGAATTTTAACCCCCTGAGTCATTAGGCCCATTACCCGTGTCGTGGTTGTTACACACTCACAGTTAACTCTTCAGTCTTAAAGTAGCTCATCTAAATTCCGAAGTGCAGGCATGCTTACATTTGGAAGTCTATATATTACTGATAATGTTTAAGATGTTTAAAAGATGTGTGGTTCACTTATAGTTAATACAAATACCTTGGGCAGAGGTCGGCAAAGTGAGGCTCGCAGCTCCACATGCTGTGTTGTGCCTCGTGGCACACCTCCCTAGCTCCGCCCTGAACCTCAATAGCCATGCCCATGACATCCGACGTCCTTCTAATTGGACGTCAGCAGGTCATATGATCGGGAGCGTGTGCTCCTCCCCCTTTGCAGCTCAGAACATTTTGTCGCCAGTGGAGGAGGGAGCGAAATGGCTTCCTCCTCTTCAAAGTTTGCTGACCCCTGACCTAGGGCATTAGTTGTTGGGTTCCCATACCCAAATATTATGTGGACGGTAGAGCAAAATATCAAGTCTGTTAAAACAAAAAAAAAAATAATACTCCTGGGAAAGATTTATATTTTGTTATAACAGAGGAAAATATAACTACGTTATATGTTAAAATCATGAAAAACGGAGACAGAAGATCAGGTTAGATGGCAACGGCCACCGAAGATGGAAGAAATCTCAGAGGTTCTGGTGGTGTGAATGCTACTTTATGAGGTCCCCAGCAGTGTCCTACACCCTGCCTAAGGCACTGGCCCTGTCTGGAAAGTCCTGGCATGTGTCACATGGAGGCAGCATTATCTTCTGGTGCTGGGACATCTCAGATTCCACTATGCTCAAAAATGAAAGCAAACCTTTTAGGCTTTATATAGCCTCAACAGAATAAACATTCATTACCTCGGGCACACGTCCCCCCTGGAGGGCCACCAGGCAAGGAAATGCATTGGTGCATTGGTATTAGTTCTAAACTCCCTATACGCCCCTCTGTCCTGCCCTATCATCTCTTAGGCAGGACAGAGGGACAAATCACCTCTCCCCCTGCAAAAGAGTCTGAGGATGCCCATACTTGTAAAAATATTATCTGTAAAGTTAAAATAATGAATTTTATTGCTTTTTGTCTTTTCTTATCTTATATGATAGCAGCCATGTTGTTAAACAGACCTCTCCCATTCCCATTGTTTTCTATGGTGCATTACATAAAGCGTATACAAGAATGGTGACCCAAAGCCCAATTTTTCATGCTAAATAGATAAGTATCTTTCTTTCTTTACACAATTTAGAATTTGTGAAAGCACAGTTTGAATATATACTAACTATAAATGCATTTAAGGCATTTTCAATTTTTGGTGTTACTGTCCTTTCAATAACTGTAATCTGTGCATATTAGTGTCCATATTCCTCTCTCTTTATACAGTTTAAAAATTAGCAAAAGCAATACATTTTATATTTAAAGAATGATGCTACTGTTGCCTTAAATAGGAAACCCCGAATTGTTAAATCCACCGAATTTCAACATCTCCCTACAATTTCTGTAGCTAATTTCAAAAGTAATTTACATATATCGTTGCATTTATATTTGGTTTTAGTTTTTTATTAGATTATATCCTATTGCAGCAGAAAACGACTTACACAAAAAACAAAGTAATTGTTTTGTCGTGCCATTTAAGAGATTCTTTCAGGCTGCTTGATAATTCTTGAAACAAAACAACATATTTTACAAAGTAATGGATGTAATGACATTTCCAGTATGATGGCTGTGTATAATAATATTTGTAAATATGATTTGCATGATAGCAGTTTCTTTGAATTGGCAGATAGCAGGTCCATTAGCAGGTCATATTGTTCAGACTGGCTTATGTGCCTTTTGCATTATTTCTAGATATAAATTAGATAAAGCAATACATATCCTGTGTTCTGCTAAAAGTCAGAAGATATTTTGAGCGGTGGACGTTATATGGAGCTCTTAGTAGTTCAGAAAGGAATTCAGATGGGAATCCTGCAGGAAATGATTCATGTTATATTATGCTCCATCAAACATATTGCTGTTTGTAGGTATCCTGTCACAGCACAGAATTAGTATTATCCAGACTAGGAAAAAAGCAGGCTTGTTTATCTGAGAAGACACATATGTATGTATGTATGTATAATTTTATTTATAAAGTGCCACAAATTTACGCAGTGCTGTACAATACAGCAATACAAATATAATACAGACATGGGAAAAGTACAATAAACAATACAAGTATAATATCACAAGGATACATCACTTTAAGTGCCAGATTGTGGTTGACACAAGAGGTTGGAGGTCCCTGCCCCGTAGAGCTTACAATCTAAACGAGTTAGAGATGAGCAAATGAGTGGTGATAAAGATTTTACTTTTGTGATTCTGAATTGTTAAAAGCACAGTAACACCAAAAAATCAAAATGTCTTCAATAGTCACTATATATTTAGACTGTGATTTAAAACTCTAAATTGTATCTATAAAGTATGATATTTAGCTTTATAAATAGAGTTTTAGGGCACACTTCCTGAATGTGTATTATCTGTATTCCCCTAGAAAGCAACGGGACTAACAACATGACTGCTATTAGTAAAGTTAAAAGCAGACAGAAAGCATTAAAATGAATGAAATCAACTTCAAAGAAAACATTTTTGCAATTGTTGTATTTAATTAATTACCATTCTAATCCAGATGGGAATTTCTATATTTTTGGTGTTATTGGTCCTTTAAGTGCAAAGAAAATTAAATCTTTGCTTAGGTCGAAGTATTCTGACCTGTTCAGAAACCACTGCAAATGAATTTAATACATATGTCTAGAAAAGATTAATGGGAAAGCATCAAGCCCATTTTCTTCCCAAACCTGTAGGGAAATTTATGGAATGATCCTCCAGAATGTAATTGACCCTGCTGGTTGTTGGTGCTCTGATCACATGACCTGGCCAGCCTGTATAAGTATTCTTATGACATAAGTGTAATGAGACTCACCAATAGATTCTATGTAGTAAGAAGGTATACAAAAAGAAGAGAGGGCCGGTGTGCACACTAACCATATCTGATGGTGAGTAAATAAACAGGTGCCGTGTATAGGTCATGATGAATAAGCCAACGAACAACAAACATCAAAAGATGGCCAATGAACACGCGCTCAAAAAATTAGATGCAAAAGTGACAAATATTTATTGATATAAAGTCAAAAGAAAAGTTAGCCAATAAAATAACAAACAAACAAAAAATAAAATCATTTAAAAATAGAACATACTCGGCTGTGATACATCCAAAATATTTATAATGTATAATGTATACATGAAGTCCAGGGCTAGTGGCAAACTAAGGCAAACCTGCTGGAAGCCTATAGTAAATAAAGGCAGAAATGAGAGTATGACTGTAACAAACATGTCACACAGGAGACTGAGGTGTACTTACAAGCCCATGTAATGGTTTCTGGTGCAGCAGAAACCATTACATGTCCCTAGTTCATCCTCACATTGTGCCACTAACTGTATATAAGTGAATAATACATCCCTTTCTATGTCTCCCTGTCCCTAGTTCATCCTCACAATGTCCCACT
>JAKJJM010132570.1:0-10425 GCA_021901965.1 Pipa carvalhoi
AATCAATCTGCTTCACATGAAACATCTAATGGGGGGAAACACTTCTCACTAAGGTATAGTACTGCATATGTAAAGATGGAATCTGACTATAGTTCTCCTTTAAGGGGAATTTTAGCCATATGCTGCATACTTATCATACATATTAAAGTAGACCAGGGATTGGCAATCTTTGAACAGGAGGGAGCCATTTTTCTCCCTCCTCCACCGGTAAAATTCTTTTGTGGAGTCCCAAATGGGGAGGAGCGCACACTCCCGATCACATAACCTGCCAACGTCCAATCATAAGACGCATCGGATGTCATGGACGGAGCAAGGGAGATGTGCTGCAAGCCGCAACAAGGCAGCTGAAGAGCCGCGTGTGGCTCGCGAGCCGCAGTTTGCAGACCCCTGAACTAGACACATGTGAAAACTTTTTGCTTATTAATCAAAGATTTAGAAGGAGACTACACTGTTTTTAATCAGTAATGAAGCAAACATCTGAATGAAGGACTATTCTGTCAGACAGCATTTGGATTAAATATGTATCAGGCTTCACCATTGTTTAGCTCCAGCTATGCAACATTTCCAAGGGAGTGCAGATACTTTACATATGCAAGATTTACAGATGAGAACATCACACCCTTTTCCTTGAGGGCATATGCACATTTGCATAAAACATTGCAAACTTGGTGCTCGTTGTGCTAAAGTGAATTGATTTAGTTAATTAAAAACATTTTGAATTGTAATAAGCAAAATATAAACACGAGAGATCCAGGGTGCACTAGAGATTTGTGTATTGTCATAATGGAACCCTGTTTGCTCTGCTCTTGATATAGTGTGATTGCTCCTGATTAGCATTAATAGACAGAGAGAGTTCTTTTAGATCCTCTAATCACAGGTGCTTGATTAGCATTGTGCTTACATATCAGGGCACATCTGTTTTCTCATTACTTATCTTGCTTAAAGAGTGCACCAATTACAGGGTTTGGGAAATATCACACCCTTTCCTACTCATTTATTCTAATTTAGCGCTTATTAAATGTACTGCTTGAGTGAAACATTGCTCTGAATGCAAACATGTTTAATGTTGCATAGAACAGTGGGCTTGGTGTCATGTATGGAATATGCCAGTTCAGAGTAGTGATCAGCAGTGGAGAATAACATACCTTGTTTACTATTTCCAGGAAAGAACTATGTTTATATTAAACATGTTAAAGGGCAACTAGAGTTTTGTATATGCAAGATTACAGTTTTTCATGAAATGTAATATTTTGAAGTGCTACAATTCTGGGGCTGATTTATCAAAGAAGGATTTAGGGCAGCTCTGCTGCTCTGTTTGCCTGTTCTTGAAGTGCATGAAGCGCATCCGTGACTATTTCAGCGGCCGTGCCTCATGCACTTCGCGGAAATGCCTTTGATATAGAATCTGGCCCTCATTCTGTAGATGTGTGAATTCACCAGGAATAGACACTTTGCCAAATTCACAAATTCCAGTTTTTACAATTCTGCCAGTTGGGTATGTATTCACCATTTGGTGTGGACATTAAATGTATTTATGGTATTGTGAAGTGACCAAGGAAAATACAACTTTGCTTCTCCAAACAAAAGTGGTGAATTGGGAGCCTATGACAGGTTTCCTAATGTAAGTCTGGTTACAGGTTACTCTAAAAGGCTTAAAAAATGCAGCAGCCAAATGCCTGTATGAGCTAGAAATTGTCTACTATTGAAACTGATATTTTAATTGGGCTGGTGTTTTTAATTAATTTTGTATGTTTGCATTGTTTGTAGTTTTGTGTTATTTTGCCGTTTTAATGTTTGTTATATGTACTTCTTATTTTTTCTTCTCTTTAGTTAGGGGGTGCGGGTCTCTCCTCAAGCCTCTTCACCTCATGGTTAGTTAGGGGGTGATGGACTTAGGTATGGACACTGTTAAGTTAGGGCCACCAAACCCATAGTAGTGATGGGGTTGGGGGCCATGGGAGGGGGTCAGCAGTTGACCCCCTCCAGGCGAGGGACCCCTGCCCCCTCTTGGCTTAAGGGGGGGTCAGAGACTGTGGGTCAGTCCTGACCCCCTTTGGTGAGAGTGATGTCCCCCTAATCCACTTGGCCACTGGGGTAGCCCTCCTGGCAGTGATCCCCTCACCTTGCATAACATTTGGTGGGAGTGGGGGCAAAGGTGTCCAAGGGACCCTTACTTTTAATGCTTGGAGAGATTTTGAGGGGATGCATGGGTTATGTGGGCGAAATTTATTAAAATCGAAAAAAATAGATTTTAATAAATTTCCCGATTTCGATAAGTATCGCCGAAAAATTATCGATATCGCAATATGGAATTGCCAATATCGCGATATTAGATGGTATTTTCGCAAATACAGTCTGATTTTACAAAAATCGGTAAAAAGTCGGCGGCGATATTTTTCGTGAGGGACAGAAAACACTGTCACAAAACACTGTAAATTTATTAAAATCGAAAAAACCGATTTTCGATATCGATCAACATCGTGATTATCAATATCGAAAAATCGATATAGCAATTATCGATATCAGAGATTTTCGATATCACGATACCGATTTTCGGATGTGCGGGTGATGAAAAACAGCACGTTTTCGATACCGAGATATCAAAAATTGTTGATATCGATTAATCAATATCAAAAATCTGTTTTTTTTATCTTAATAAATTTCGCCCTTAGTGTTTTCTGTCTCTCACTCTCCTTATTAACGCTGCCATTGTGGAAATAAATGGTTTTAGGTGCATTGTAAGATTTCATTTTCTTTAGGCACTTTTTGATGACATTATCCCTTCAGTATTTAGTATGTTAGAGAATGCCTTTAAATCTGTTTATCTACAGTATACAAATAAATGCTTTATGTCATTGGTGTGTGTCTTGCTCCGCTTATATAGAACCATAAATTGCTAAAAAGACTGTTTTGTAGTACAGATGTAACACTTGTACATCAGACTTGCTGACTAGATGAAGGGAATGAATTTAGGCCATGTTTCACAAGAATATAAGTGCACAAGGCATGAAGATAAAATGCATGCTGTAAAGATCTAATTGATGTATTGCAGGGAATTTTTGCTTGTGTCCTGTGGAAATCCAGACATTATGTCAGCACAGCATTCCTTTCAGACCTGGAAGTATTTAACAATTATTGCCAGCATCCTTCTAATAATACATTTCTTCTCTTTTAGGGGAATACCTCATCATTGTTGAAGATGTCACCAGCCCACCATTCTTGGGTCACACACTTCCACCCGTGTATAAGCTTGTTAGAGTTATACCTAAAAAAGCCAAAGGGAAAAAACAATGGAAAGGAAGCCCTCCAAGTTCCTAACGTGAAGATTTGGGCAAAATTGTGCATTTTCTTACTGATTTTTTTTAAATAAAATGGTATTTACATTCTTTGTACTGTTGTCTTGTCTGTACCATATATGTATATATACCATATGTACAGTATATGCCGGGATCAAGCTAGATAGAAATGGATCAAAGCAAATTCTAAATAACTATATTATATGTATCAAAATAATGAATCTACAATTGGCCTATGTGTGCTTTAAACCATACACCTTTATATTTGACTAATATGTACATAATTATGTAGAGATAATTATTCAATTAACACTTCAAGGGGAGTGTTTATCAAGCAGAGAAGTTGGAAATATTGTATAATAAGTATAAACAGTTATTGCCACTTCTCCTCTTGAATCTGGCACAAACAAGAGGCAGTGCATTTATTTTCATTACCACCCTTCACTTGCGCTTATTTCAAGTGTCCACTGAAAAACTGGAATCAGAATAATAATAATAAATAATCATAATAAATAATCATAATAATAAGTGCTGCTTCAAACACTGATCAATACAGGAAAGAAAGAAGTACAAGAAGAAAAACTATAAAGTCCCAATCAATCCATCATAGTATTGTAACACACAGTATTTATTTCTTTTCAACCATAGTTAATTGTGACTTGGTTAGTGAAAGAGTTCCTCTAGTATCAATTTCCCTGCTCCAGATCAGTTAGCATTAACAAGCAGCGCTATTTTCTATCCAAATTCTAATGGGAGTATTTATAAAGGTCAAAAAGTCTTTTGACCACTTTACACTGGAGAAATTGTGTTTTGTTTCTTATGATTCTGGTGTCCCCTAATAAAAATCTCTTATGGCCATGTTGAAAATAATGTTGACGCTTTCAGTGGAAAACCAGTAATAGTGATATAAATCATTTTTCATTTTAAAAAAGGGCTTCCGAATAGTAACAGTACCTACATTGTTCATATTCTTGTATTATTAGTATTGATAATAGCAATGCACCTTGCATGGAATTTCAAAAGATTTATTATAGTTTTTAATGTTTTAAATGAATCTACATTTACATTCACTAAATGGCTTTTTTGATGGAAAAGTAGCCATAATTCACAGTACTTTAGTTTAATTTACTAGTACTCTGACTACTTTTCCATCGAAAAATTCAATCGAAACGTTTCTATTGGTAAAAACGGATCGAAAAATATCGATTGATATTTACAGATTGAACACCAATATTTACAGGGAATAAATTCGAAAGGGTTGAAATGGACCTTTACAAGTTTAGTAAATTCTGCCCTTGGTGTTCCGAGCTGGCCATAAAGTGCATGTGCGTAAAAAAATGTTTTGCGCATGTGCTTTATGGCCAGTTTGGCCAACTGAGCCAGGGGGCGGGTACTATGACACTGTACACGTCACATACAGGGGAGGGAAGCTAGAGAGAGCCGGCAGTTGTCATCTTACAATCCTGGGCTGTGGAACGCGAGATGAACACTGATCTAGAAGCAGTATACTTAATGAACTGCTGCTGGATCGGTCAGGTAAGTATACTTTATTACTATAGTTCTATAACGTAAAGCATTCTCTATAATTAATACCCTCACAACCAAGCTGCGCACATTTTTTTACAAATAACATATAAGGAAGGAGTTTATTTAATAAAGAGAGGAATTCTAGCTTTTATTTTGTAAATGGTAAAGGTACCGATGGTTTGAGGGAGCTAATGATATTTCTGTAGGGTCCTCAGTGCTAAATAAGTAAATATATAAATAAATATAGCAAACAAGGGAATAAATGAGACTGACTTCACATACCATAATAAACAGCAGTGAGAACAGGCATCAAATAATGGAAGAATGATCACAAAAATAGGAATAGATATATTTATAGACCCATATATACCCAACATTATAATATTTTAACCTTCCCTAATAATGATTTGCCATGCATTTGTTACATTCACTTTTTCCCTCAGCACAAAACTCAGTTTATCAGAACACAGGCCCAGTAATAAACAGGGATGTTAGCTAATAACTGTGTTGAGTTGGCAGATAGTAAATATGTGCTTTATTAGGAAGATATGTTCAGATAGGAAGAATTGCTATGGAGACTTAAGGCAGTGCTGCTTGGGAAATGTATGCAAATGGGCCTCTCTTGAAAGAAAGTGAATATCTGAAATGTTGCTATTTTTAGAAAGGAGATTATTGTATAAGTATTATATTTGCAGACAAATATTTTGGTGCTTCTGTTTTTTTGGCATTTTCAACCACCTATTATTAGATATTTGTCATATCTTCAATAGATGTTGCATTTGGCAGTGGTACTAAGCTGAATAGGTAGGCAGCATTACCATACAGTAAACCTGATTACATATGACAGCAATTGAACATCCAACTATTGTTTTTGATTGGTTCACCTGTAATACTCACCTGTAAGGTTTACCGCTGCCTTTTTCCGATGACTATACCTGAATGGTGCTTAATACTTCCTGTTGTTCCCAGGGCTCGTATAGAGTTCTAGTGAGGTGTAAGCTCTATTTACAATTGATGTTAAAGCTAATTGTAGATGTACATGATGAGATGAACATAGTGATAAGTTGGAAGGAAGAGTAAGAGTTTGATTTCAATTGCTTCATAGGCTAACACTAAAGAAAATCAAAAGGTCATCTCCAAACCTTTTATCCTTGGTAATAGTAGCATAACACTGATTAAGCAGATCCAGAAGGAACCTGATACAGGTGGCTTCAGGTGGTGCAGAGGCAGTTTGTGGGGGCAACAGCATGGCTGAGGATCTTGGCCTATGGTCAGAGCTGCAGCCCCTATAGTTACACCTCTGCTAACTAGATCACAGATCAGCAATGTTTTTTTTTTACTGGATAGTAGTGTGAGGGTAGTTTGATGGTTTTTGGTATTAGCTGCCATGCTACAGATCTCCATGCATGCCAAATGTCCCCATATGCTGTGTAGATTCCCAAACAGATATCGCATACATGTCCCCAATTCCTATGTAGTGTAACCCCCAAAAAGACCTTCTTTGGATGCTAATAATTTTGCAGGAAGAAGCGATGCAGACCTTTCTTGATGTTCCAGCCTGAATAGGTAGAGATGTAAATTGAGTGGCCCTGTGCGACATGACAATGGTCAGGATATGATGCCCTGGACCACACAATAAATGGTTTACTGCCTAAGGAAATTACTAACTTTGCCCTATAGTATGTGCACCTTTGCACGCAATGTAAGGCCTTTGCATAACTTATATAAATATATTTAGTGCTATACAGTGGAAATACAGTAGCTTAGATCAATTGTTTCAGTAAACTTTGAGTTCTTTTTAATACAAACCCTAGATAGAGATATCCCATTCACATATGCCAACTCATCTGTAATGGATTCTATTTCATTTTCATACAATACAATTCAGTTGTTTAAGGTGAACTAAAGAGAAGAAAATATTCTTTGCAATTAAAAAAAACAAACATTTAATTCAAAACAATTTTTAAGTTTTTTAATATGTTTTTTTTTTTGTTTTTTTTTTTGCTGTTATCTTCTAAATCATTTTTATCCTCCTCCTTTGCCTATGAATGTCAGTGCACTCTAAAATGTTGCAGCTATTCAGCTTGCTCTGTGGAACAAGGTGAAACTGTTCAGGTATAAAGTAAAGGCTTAGTGACTAACAAATATTTAATGTTCTCTTACTGTGAGAGCATGGTTGGCCCAAAACAGCAGCTAGGACATTCAGGAAATCCAAACCCTAACAAAACAATATATGTGAAAATATGTTTTGTGATAAGTATTCAATTAACAGTAACAGCTTCATGGTTGTGCCCGGCCCCTTTTATAAGGAGGTGTCCGTGCATGACATTATAGATACGATTTTCTTGAAAGTTTTAGTGGTAGCGAGTATCTTTTAGGCACAGATTTCTGCTACACTGCACTACAGTGTCAGACTGGCCCACTAGGACACAAGGTAAATTCCCAGGCCTCAGTGAGCCCTACTGGAGTTTTAAACTGCATCATCATGACATGTTGTTTAGTGTAGGTAAAAGTAAAGGCTTAAAGACAAAAAAAGTGGTAGGATACAAGTAAATAATAGGGAATAAAGAGATCAGAAAAAATTCTTTTTCTTAGTGGCCCCTGGTCTCTTGTTTTCTGGTGGGCCCCTGCACACTATAGCAATATAGGAAGAATGTCAACAGCGCTATTGGGCCCCAGAAACCCAGTCTGACACCGCTTTTCTACCCAAGAACTGCATTACTAATAGAGAGATGGAAGGAGCCTTTGTGTTAAAAGAGAGAGACATCCGCCATGTGCAGTGTTAAACACAGACAACAGAAATATAAATATGCATTCTGGAGCCAGATTTAACACTATGGAGGGTATTTATAAAAATCGAAACGCTTTTCTCCTGGTATATCAATATAGATATAGGTTGAAAATACTGATATTTATTAAGCTCCTTCTGATATTTTTTTATCACTGATAAGTGTTTGCCTGGTTGAGGGTGGTAAAAACCCATTATTCAATATGAAGATGGCTTTGAAATGTTTTCTGACTCCCCATGAGAAAGATCGGCGATATCAATTAAAAAGGAGCTCCATTGGAAAGCAATGTAAAGTGCATCGGGAATAATGCATCGATATTTATCAATACTGATCTTTTTCGATATTGATAAATTTTATTCGGCACTACATAAATTGAGGGAAATCGAAAATGTGGCAGAAAGAAAAAAAACGCCAATAACGTGGCGAAACAGATCGAATTGCGGCGAATAGGTCGAAATGACCTTTATAAATTCCCCCTATATTGGCACTGAAGGAAGAAAAAACAATTATTCCCATACAACATTTAATAGTCACTTGTGTAATAGACAATAAAGTGTGCTTGTTATAAACATATGAACCTTTCCAACTGTGCTTGGAAGATTGAAGTTGAATGCTATAGAAAAGAAAATTAAAATAACTGCAGTAAAAACAAAACAGATGTCCATAAGCTGCTTCTATAATTCTAAACAGCCTATCCGCTATCTACCTCTATTTGCATTCACTTTCTCACCTCAGCTAAATAGCTGACTCTGGCTAGAGTTTGCTGTCTTAGCATAAAGAACACTCTGTTAATCAGTAAACAGTCATATATAACTATACAGCATTGCACTGGACAACAGCCAGACTAATACACGAGATGAGAAAGAGCCATTTCAAACAGAAATACAGTGCTTAATAGTGGTATTGGTCTGCAAAATACTCAACCAAACTATAACGCTGCTCCTTAATGGCAACAAACTGTTCTGTAGCTATATGAGAAGAAATGAACTATAATGCTGATATTGTTTGTATTGTGTTCAGCTCTTATATTTTTGAATTTTAAACTGACTAAAGAAGAACTAAAGCAACCTGTGCACAAATACATAATAAAGTAGCCCACTTACCTGCCTCCTAATCATTGTATTAAAAAATCCAGATTAGCTCTGTAAGCTTTGTACTGTCCCACCAAAGTTTACACATCTCTGCAGACTCACCAAAGCCATTTTGAATATATTATGGATGCAAATTGTGTATTATTGTGTGATGTGTGTTATTGTGCAAATTGTGTGATGTCACTGCTGAAGTTCTGGCAGCCTTAAGAACTAACCCGACTGGATCTTTAACGCTGTTTTCCCTGATTGGATATAGAACTACCAATAAAATTCAAGTGCTTTATATTATCATTGATCACATTGGCTTTTGTTACACCACTGATGCACATAGGGCGATTGACTACCTTGCAGCTATTACATCACATAGAAAAATGACCTTGTTAAGTAAACTTTATGAATGAATTGTGCTATTGTTTAGTGCAACTTGTAATATATGCATACCAATTGTTATCACTTTAGTACTCATTTCAACAGTTTAGTTGGTGTATGTTGGTATTTATGAAATATTGGAGATTGATTTTCTGGGCTTTCTTCTGCTTTTCTAATGTTGTAACAGCAAGAATGAGTTAAAACAACATCCATTTACACTACACAGTAGCATGCCAGTTCTATGAAATCACATTGGGCACCCAGCGTTACTTGGCATTACTGTATGTTAGTACAAACAGGATAGAGAAGATACAGTAAATATGGCACTAGATCAAAAAACAGAAACTGAATACAAGAAGACAGTAGTGCAAACATGGAATGTGAAACATTTATCCACATAAAATGGAAAAACACAAAGCAAAGTTGGATGATTAAAACCATAGAAGACACCACTATGAAAAATACATTCTTTTTAATAAACTGTTAGTCTCAACCACTATTTCAATACTTTTTAAAATCACTTGAAGAAACGATCAGTAGTTTATAGGCAGATGAATTCCAGAAGAAACCACAGGTCCTGCCAATTTTCAAAGTGTTAAAAGCAGAATAATGTAGCTGTGCTTGTGACATCAGAATGTTTATGAAGGAAACACACAATTGTAGTAATGGGAACATCTGTTCTGGATTGAAACTGGTCAGTTTCCCACTCTGGATTTTTGTCTCCCTCTACTGCAGTCCTACAGAAAACTCTGTAATTAAAATGCACATAATAGAAAAACATTTTACATAGTATTGTGGTTCTATTATTGTGATTCTTTTTACAGTGATACAATACTGTTGTTGTTACTGGTGGAAGAAGAGTGGAAAGAAACGAGAATACTAGAATGAAAAGTGTGAAATTGGAACATGATGATATCACTCCCTAATGATACAAACCGGATTTCAAAAAAGTTGGGACACTAAACAAATTGTGAATAAAAACTGAATGCAATGATGTGGAGATGGCAAATGGCAATATTTTATTCATAATAGAACAAAAGTTTAATCTGAGTAAATGTAACATTTTAAAAGAAAAATATGTTGATTTAAAATTTCACAGTGTCAACAAATCCCTAAAAAATTGGGACAAGTAGCAATAAATGGCTGGAAAAAGAAAATTGAGCATATAACGAACAGCTGGAAGACCAATTAACACTAATTAGGTCAATTGACAACACGATTGGGTATAAAAAGAGCTTCTCAGAGTGTGAGTGTCTCTCTGAAGCCAAGATGGTAAGAGGATCACCAATTCCACCATTGTTGCGCAGAAAGATAGTGCAGCAATACCAGAATGATGTTACCCAGCGTAAAATA
>JAKJJM010132727.1:0-10425 GCA_021901965.1 Pipa carvalhoi
AGGCAGGGAAGGGAGGGAGGGCAGGCAGGCAGGGGAGTGATGGCAGGAGGGCAGCAAGTGGAGTACAGGCAGAGGAGGGGTGGTATATTTTAGCACACCATTTGGTTCAGAATTTTTTTTCCTTATTTACCTCCTTAAAATCCTAGGTGCGTCTTATGGTCAGGTGCGTCTTATGGAGCGAAAAATACGGTAGATCTGTTCAAGTCTTTCATTTCCCAGGATCCAGTTAAAATTCTAAACCCCAGCAACTTAATCTAGTTTAGAGGACTGATGCATGGTACTTTACTTACTTATATTAAAAAGCGTTATAGTGTACTTTATAACTGGCTTTTCATCTTCTCAAGTTCTACACAGATTTATGTACAGCATAAACAGTTTTCTTAATGAAGAAGCCAGAGATTTATCTGAGTATAATTTCATAAATATATTACTGTCTACTAGTGGCTAGGACTGTAAAAAAGACACACTGACCAGCAAGTAAAGCACAGCCAATAAATTCACTTTTAACATAACACGTTGTATACTTACTTTTTCTATTTAGTCACATTAATTTTCTCTTCTCTGTTTTATTAGACTTACCCATTTAACCCTCAGCAAGCTGCACAGTATTGGGCCTTGTATCCTCCTTGCATGACTTTCTCATATATGCGGCCTGAATATATGCACACGCTGAGAAATATACATGAACCAAATGCAAACTTCAGAGGGCCTCCTCCAATGGCTGGAAATGGGCTTTCATTTCTATTTCCTCAAAACTACAGGTCAGTTTCTTTTGAGATCCAATTACTTATTCATGCATTTACCAACTAAAGGATAATTGAAATTCACACTTACAGTATTTTTAATTGTAATGGGAAATATTCCCGTTATGTATTTGTTTGGGTAGCATTTATCTTCAGCCTGTTTAGCCTTATTTTATCATGTGGGCAGAGCTGTGCAGTAGTAGAAGACAGGCGGGAGTTAACTAGAGTCAGAGTCAGACTTGCAGTAGAGAGCCCAGGGCTTATGGATGTATGGATCTGATAACCATTTTAACACTCATGACCAAAGTTGTGCCTGTATATGTAGAGCATTCCTTCTGTGCATATTTGCATTCTAATACGTTATATCCGTTTCTGCAGGCATGTGTAAGTCATATATGCATACAAGGAATTATACGCAGACAGGGAATGGTCCACATATAGTATGCATAACCCCTCTATTTTTCTACTGGAAATAAAAATACAATGTAAAGAAAATTTGAAGGGTATAGTTTAAGTGTAATCAATCCTCTGCTCTAATTTTATGCACCTGTCTTTTAGTATAACTAAAAGAGTTTATATGCTTTGAAAGAAACACATGCTTTATAAGAAGTATCTCATTCCAGATTGGTGAAATGTACCCAATCTCTTTTGTCTGTGGTATAATGCTCATTCCTTGACTGTAAGTATTCCTGATTGTTTGAAAGAATTCAGCTTAGTTATCTGCCTTGCATTCTACAATGACAAATGGGTGAAAAACAATTTTGAGTGTTGCAATACGAAACAATGATGCCAATCAAAAAGAAAGCACCTAGATTTGCCTAAATCTGGTGGTGATATTCTGACCTCTTCACAAAGATTCAGCGTCATTTATAAAAGCCACTACACTGAAGGCAATTTGTGGTGGATTGTTGCTGCTGTAAGTGTCTAAGTTATTGATTCATTGAGTCAGTTGATTGATTGCTCAGGTATAAAGCTGTTAGCCATGTTGGAATCTGTACATATTGTAATTTATCCCTGCATGACTAAATCATCTTATCTATTGTCTGGATCAATATGCAGATGACCGTTGCAAATTTCAACTTGATTATCTTATTATGTAATGTTATCTTCTATTTTTTTTTTTCTATATATGAACAATGTGTAAATGGAGGGAGAAACAGTTGGAATAAGGCTGAATGAGCTTTTAGTATTTCTACTTAGAAAACAGTTTTTATCTTTTGCATAAAAATATTAGAGACAAGGGTTTCCAACCATCAGCTGTGTCCAAATTCATGATTTTACCTGATGCCAATTAGAAACAGAAATTAATATCCAAGCAATGAAACAATCTTTAATGATGCACCTGATAACATACAGTGCACTTATTCCATCTTTCATTTTGAGAAATTATGTTGTACGTGTTGCAGTAATGCATGTTATTCTGTATAGACAAAGAGAAATGTATTTAAAAAAGAAAATGTCTTCCAATAGGATTAATCCTACATTCTCAAGAGCACAGATGAACAACCAAAATTCTCCCTTAAATCTGCATGCAATGAACCGCTTATAATGGTTGTTTTAAAGAAATAAGAACAGGTATTTTATTTTGCATTTGTTTCATAAAAATGTCTGTTTTGTACCCCTATTTTCTCTTTCTTTCTGCCTATCAAGGTCAATATTTGCTTACATTTTGTGCTTATGACAGAAACAAATCATTTTTTCTTATATGTTAGGAATAACAATGAAATGTTCCTAGGACTTATTGTGTCCCCTTTAAATAGCAACTAAGATCATTGAGACTCTGGTGGTCAAACTTCCAATCACTTGTTGCACATATCTGGAATGATAATGTCATGTCATGGCACCATGAATGTACAGTAGTAAAAATGTACGTTTCATTGTGTTATAGTTTTTAACGGTTACTGCATGATACATGCTGTTGTTACTACTAGCCCCAATCTCAATTCTGAAATGTTTGCTTATCTTTATATATAAGATTTCGGATGTCTATAATTTATTGGTGAGAAACTGCAGATTAAATAGTAATGTTCTTCACATTTCCTCTTTCTAGATATGTCGAATGTTTGAAGTTCATGAGACATTAGCAGCATCCTCAACCTGAAACTGAGGCTCGTGCACAAAACCTGATTCAAGTTAAAAAAACGAATGTCATGAAAAGAGAATTAGCATTATCCCATAATAGTACTGCCTGTACATTTAAACACAGCAAGTATGAATAAATATGGACGTATTTGGAAGCTGTTTACAAATACATTAATGTTCTTAAGCTTAACTGTCTTTTCTTTATCACTGACTGATCACTTAAGCTCAAATATCATTTCATCCTGCAATTTTCCATAATCTTATTCAACTTTTTACTCTCTTAAATAATACATTTTTTTAAGACAGATCTTGTGAATAATTTAACTGAATATGCTAGTTAGACTGAATTTTTACACTAGCTAATGTGAGCCCTTGATTTTCTATATTTGCTTGAGTTTTTTGAGTATCCAGTAATATAGCATATATCTAGAGTGTCTCCTTTGTCCAGTATTGGTCTAATCACACCCTCACTTTAGTCATGTATGGATATTCCTCCAACCCCTCCCTCGCATTCTCTTTATACTCTAAAAAATCATTTATTGTGTTTCCCCCTCAATAATTCAAAAATTCTTCTGACTTCACACTGTCTATAACTATACCACATTATTTTACCTAACCGTGATGCAGTATATTAAAGAAGAACTATAGTGCTGATATAACTGCACGCATACATATACAGCTCCTTTATACTAAGCCAATTGCTGACACAAATAGTTAAAAAAACGCTTAGGGAAGAAATAGTACTTGCCGTAGCTTGATTTATACAGTTATAATGTATAGTACAGCATATCTAAAGATGTAATCTGACTATAGTTCCCCTTTAAAATACAGTTCCATATAACTAAAATAAGATTACTGTCTGTTCCGGGCACTGTTGCAGTGAATGTTAAAGATGGACAACTAATTGATAAATACCTTATTCTCCACATTTTAATTCTCATTATTTCCCAACATCCTCTCTCTACTTTCCCCAATTAAAGAACATGTATATTAAGCTGCCTGAAAAAAGAAAAAAGAAAGAAAGAAACATACATATAATTTCAAAAGCATTTAATTTTACCTACAGTAACTGCATGCGTTATATATACAAATGGGAACTACATCAGTTTTCCTTTGTAGTTTGGAGATTTCATGCCTTTTGGAATAATTTTAAATTAGAGGTGAAAAACCTATAAAACATAATGAAGATTCCAGTGAATTTGGTAAAGATGATGAACTAGGAATTAGTAAATATATTCAATTATGCTATAAAAAAAAGGTTGATTTACTAACACAGTACAGGATAAATGTATCATTTCTCAAGTTAAACTATAAACTGAAATCAGCAAGTAAATCTGCTGATTATGTTTCATGTAATAGTGTGACCAGTAAATATAAAGAAACACATACAAAATCAGAGTCTTTTGTCCCAGTCATCTGGTAAACATTATTCCTGTGGAATAAATGTGAGGACAATTTTTATATCAATTATGTAAATGATGTGGATGCTATGGAATGCAAATCACATGCATATAAACATTTTTGTATGTATATTTGTTTATAGGTGTATACATACACAAATAAAATGCTTGACTTTTCAATGACTCCGTTACCTATCCAACAAGGCTCTTAGCCTCCCTGGTTGACCTGGCCTCTCTACTCTAAATGAACAGACTAATTTCCACATGTTTACATGCCAACAAGTTGCTGACTTGCTCACAATACTTCTCTGATTTTAATCATTGTTGTCCAGACACAAAGTTACTAAATTTGTATGTGCACCATGGAAATTAGATATCAATGCTCTTCACATTACCAAAAGAAAAACTGATATTTTGATTAGAATATATTTTGTAGTAGCTGTTACTGTTCATAAATTGGTTAATATTTGAGAATATTTTTAGTATTAATATTTGTTCCCAATGTCCATAATTTTGTGCTTATTCTTTTGGATGACCTTTAATTGTAGATATGGAGTATATTTTTCCATGGCATTTGGTAGGGTCCTTGATAGAAAATACTACAGCTTATTTTCAATATTTGCAGAAGGGAATTTATCAACAGTAGAATTGTTTACTGAGTACTGGTTACCCATAGCAACCAATCAGACATTGGCTTTCATTAGTTTAGCTTGCCTGTAAAAGTGCTGCGATGGTGATCTAAAAGGAGAAGAGCACCCAAATTACTATTTAACTTCCCCAATATTACAATATATGCCACCATGCATAAAATAAAGCAATGCAGAAATGTTTCAGATAAAGAAGGCCACAAAAGAGACACAGAATGGACACAGAATGGTAAGGTACTATCTGAGCAATTTGAAAATCACAGACCGATTTGGCAATGCTTACGTAGTGGAAACTCACTGGGAAAAGTTCTATTATAAGCAGCACCCATTACTCATAAGGAACAACACAGATTCGCTACAAATTGTTAGAACTGAGGAGATTCAGATGAAAGCAGCCTTCTATCTGAGCATGTACTAGACAATTCTTTGACATCATTATGTTGTAGTAGTAGGGCAGATTGTTTTAATTCATGAATGTTAAGAATCAATGGGTACTGACATGCTTGTGGACATCTGCCAGTTCTGCTAATTATAGAGTCTGAATCTGTTCTGCTTTCTGTGCAGGGGCACTTCCATTATGTTATTTCAGCTTCTGAGATTTGAGACAGTTTGAGGTTATGAACTGCCACATGGGTAGATTCTCAACTCTGTTTTTAGCTGCAGCTATTCTGCTCAGGTGCAAATTACCACCCAATTCCTAAGCATAAATAAGTCACATCATTTACTGCTATTGTTGCCCCTACTGGGTTCCTGTTATTACAGTTCCTGTCAAAGCCTCATTACAGTTTGAATTGTTGTATTCTGACTTCTGCTTCATTCATGACTCTGATGCTGTCTGCTTTGACATTTTATTACGTTATTCGGATTGTGAACCTTTTCTGGATTTTCTAACCTTAGCTACATCTGACTAATCTTGTCAATCCTCCAGTATCTTAACTCTGGCCTGTCTTCTTATTGTCAACCCTGTCTGGCCATATGCTGCTGCACTTGTTTGGTTAGTCACAGTGCCTGTGCTCTCCACAGCAAAAAGTCAAAAAGTTCATTGGTAAATGTTGAGCAGTTGAGGTTTGTGCCCCACCATTGTGCAGATGCCCAAGTCAATCAATGTCCAACTATTATAAAAGAATCCTAAAAATGGCTGGAAGTTATAATCCAGGCTGGAAGAGGCCACAGAGTGATAGTACCAGAGTGGTATATACTAGTGAAACATTTTGGTCGCTCTCTACATATTGCTCATTCCCTACTGTTCTATTAAATTTATGCTTATTTAACTATAGAAGACACATTCCAACACCTATTTCTAACACTTTGGAATTGTGACAGGAAGTCTCATAAAAATGTTATTAAAAGGAAAATCTAGATATCTATTTGTCTGTCTAGCTACTTATTTTATAGTACTATGTATATGCAGGTGTCACATATTTATATAGAACTGATACACAAAAGACTGGTATTTGAAGTCCCTCCTGGTGTGAAGATATCTTCTTAACAAATAACCCTTTTACTAAGTGTGCAGATTGATGGCTCCCAAATTCCCTAGTCCCACAAGAGCATATAATTGTGACATCTGCAAGGCTAAAACTAAACTCTGACCTTATAGGCAGCCAGAAACCCTACAGATATGTAATGAATATTCAGAAGATTGGTCTTTAAAAGGATTGTCAGTGAATTGTTTAACATTAGATAATTGGGTCACTTTGAATTTACATGCCCTGCTTGCTGATGAAAGAGAATGACAGCTATTTCCCCTCATTATTAGACTGAGCCTCCCTAATGTTGGAATAACTAAGAACTGGACCATTATAAAAAGAGAACATTTTTATACAAGACACTGTCATTATCAAACCACTTGATTTAATATGCTTTCCCCTAAGATACTTCAATATGAAACATAAACCCTGGTGCTAGATTAAAACTAACCTGTCATGAATTATTGATTGAAGTAGAGGCAGTTTTTGCCTTCAAACACAAATGAATTCCATTGAATTTATGCATTACTGTCTGATAAATGGTTTTAGATTTAAAGAAGCTACAACATATGGACACAGAGTATGTAAAATGCATAGGTTCACATTACCATTCATTGCAAATGGATGACTAAAAAGAAGAAGCCTATAATATTTCATCATAGCAAAAGCCTTAGGTGTCACTATGATTTTCCAAACTTCAAGACAATGCCACCAGTTGCGTAACTATAGGGTTTGCGATGGTTATGATTGACATGGGTCCCAAGCAACCCCTTTACTGAAGCAGCACACACCCAGCACCCTCCTGGATTCCTGTAAGTTAACCTGTTATTGAGTCCGATGGGGTGAAGGAGGGGCACCACTGCAACGGGAGGGAGTGCAGGGGGACCAGAGATGAGGGCCCCAGAGGCGAACCTGTAATGTAGTTCTACCCCTGAATGCCACTATTTCTACTTTTTTAATACCTTCTTGTGTTACAGCTGGGAATTACATGTCCTAAATGAATTGTAATGTCCCAGTGTGCACCTATGTTTTTAAACACTGGAAGCATGCAAACTCTTCTCCAACTTTCAAGTGTAGACAAGGGAAAAAACTACATTAGAGATCGACACTGGGGCCCCCTCCCTGGCCCCTTGCAGTGGTGCCTGCACCCCTCTGGATTCAATAATAGGAATCCATAGGGTGCTGGGCGCATGCTGCTTCAGTAAAGGTTGCAACAGTCATGGACAGACCCCCTGAAGGCTCCAGCCCCATTGCAATCCCTATAGTATGTAGAAGTGAATTGTATTTATGTTCATTCTTGTGCATTCTTATTGTTGTACAAGGCAATTATTGTCACAATTGTGTATCCCATGAGTATTAAGGATTGAAGTATTATTCATGACACTGCAAGGCATTAATTATTGTAGTTCTACATGCTATGTATGCATTGTTGGTTTTACCATTATGGGATCTAACACTTAGTTGGAGTATCAGTGGGTTGTAATGGTCCATAAAAAATAAACAGGGCCCACTCTCTAACTGTACATTGTAATATTCTTCAGGCACCTTCTTTTCCCTTTCTTCTCTGATTTTTTTTTCTTTTTTACTTGCCTTATGTAGAGTTTTTTTAGCTGTTGACCTTTCAGTTTGGGTTCTAAATATAGCTGTCTAAGGATATATGTTCTCTTCTAAGCAGCAGGTCTCAGAGTAAAAGTTGGATATGCTAGATTCAAGGTCCCGGCGTAGTGTACCAACAGAGCTATATGCAATATTGGGGACACACAGCATGCACACTTTACTATTTATCTCAATGGAAAAACAGTTTGGTTGTATGAATTAGATGCTGCAATAAAGATTAATACAAACAGTGATGTGCAATGACCAAGCACATTCATGTAGCATCAAAGGAAGCATAAATAGCTAATTGGAACCATACAGAAATCAAACAAAATTGATACAGATTGACAAGAAATCACATTTATAAGCAAACAAAAGTATCTTACCAATATCTATCAGGCAGAAAAATGGTTATTCCTGGGGACTTTTAGCAGTATGGTCCCTTATTGTCTGGTTATACTTCCATGATAGAGTTGGCATGTTCATTAGAATAGACACTAGGTACACAGCATATAATTGTAATTAATAGTTATCAAAGTCACCTAGTAGAAGACTTTATTTTCATCTCCTGTGTCAAGGTTGATGTAGCTATTTAAGATGTTTTATTTACTTCCCATTATCCTAAAGCAAGTCAAATAGGGCATGGCCACTGTGGATGCCATTATTTACAGGGAAAATAAACTAAAAAGAAAATGGACTATTGACAGTTTGTAACACAGCCTATTAGGTGTTTTGCAAAATTCAGTTGTTAGATATGTAATGAAAAGAAGAGAAAACTGCAACATAATGGGAAAGCAGTAATAGAATTGAGCCTACACAGATTCAATCCTCACTCTAATCCTTTATTATAGCATGTGCAGTAATGAATTTGCAAACCAAGCCTAGTGACATAGGTCAGGATTTAACATGACAAGCACTTGGCTAGTGCATCTGAATTGCTTAGCAATACTAATTAAGGTTCTATTAATGAAATAAACAATTTTGTAAATATATATGTGTTTTAAAAAATGTACCTTTATATAGCGTTTCTCTCTGTCATCTTCCCTGTCAGCCTGGGAGTTGGGTTGGGTTGGGCTAAATGATGATTGACATTACAGCTCCTACAATCAGATCCCTTAAATCACAATCTAGCAGGGATCTGATTGGAGGAGCTGTAATGTCAATCATCATTTAGAACCACCCAACCTGACTTAGGAAAGAAAAGTCGGGCAGACAGGGAAGATGACAGAGAGAAATGCTGCATAAAGGTACATTTTTTAAGATACATATATATTTACAAAATCGTTTATTTCATTTGTAGAACTTAAATTAGTATTGGAGTTTTGAGATGACACTTTAAACTTGTAGCACATTATCCATCTTCAGGATATAGGACATTACTTGGTGCACAGTTACCTTCTGTTAGCAACAAGAGTCAGGAACAGCATTCATCACTTTCTAGCTGTACACAGGAACCACACCTCCACTTAGAAGAATTCTTGCTCAGCGTCTGAGATGAAATTAGCCTGAATGCTTCTCATTCAAGGGGTACCACTATCTTCTAGTGAACTACCACCTTAATCCCTTCCACTGAGACACTACCCAAGGTGCCTGACCTTCTGTGTAAGACACCTGGGCATCACTAAGCTCACTGCACTCCTTGTTAGGGAAGGTACCTTTCTGTAGCTAGGACTAACTATCACTTCTGAAGCAATCTTTTACTGAGCTCTGCTCACTTAATCTGATTTACAGGCCCTGGAGCCAAAGTTCCGTTTACTTTTTGAACAGCAGCTTATATTAACTGTGAGATCCCACCCAGAATTTACATACTCATAAACATTTTACTTTGGGTGCAATAAATTATATACACCACTAGATGGAGGCATACATTGGGCCTTATTGACTAAAGGATGAATTCACCAGTCGAATTCACACCGTTACAATTTGAGTCGCATCTCCAAAATAGTCACAAATTCACTTCTCCTTACTGATGAAGCTGTGGATAGATTTGTTGAACAAGCAAACTGCTACAGATGCAGTCACATGTGCTCTGTGCTGAAGTCAGTCAAATAGAAGTAGGATGCAAAGTCATGCAAATTGATGTGATTTCCTCCAGTGAAGTGCAGTGACATCATCCTCACCATATCCCACTAACGGAATATAAGTGAATAATACATCTGTTTCTACGTCACCTTGTCCGTAGTTCATGTTATATAGTAGGCTATATAAGTCTTTACGGGCTTAATAAATTTCGCCCTATGTCTTGTCTAAATTTGCATCTGTGACAGACTCCACTGCTTGGTCAATAGTCAAAGTACCTGTGCACCCGCACACAAAGTGATGCAAAGTGCTCTGTAAGATCGTGACTATCGTATTCAACACATTGCAGAGTTTTCTCAAAGAGCGAACATGGGGAAGTGCCAATTAAATGTAAATTCAGAGCTATACGTGGCCTTTAGGCAACAAGGCCCATTGTCTTTAGCTCAATATCAATTAATGAACATCATAT
>JAKJJM010132728.1:0-10549 GCA_021901965.1 Pipa carvalhoi
CATGGTTTAACTCTTGATGGCTTCCAAAGTGGGCTGCATTAGCTAGTGATTCTGGTGCCATGCAGTCCAGTGAGGGCATCCCCCAGCAGTGCCAGTTTCATGTGAACATATCATAATGTAACACTGTATTTTATGCTGAGTGCACAGTTACCCAATAATAATAAAGACATCTTGCTTTGAGGGCAGGTGAACCAAAACCATCCCAGCTCAGTAAGCTCTAGACCATCTCTATCCCTGTCACCCACCCAGCACCCCCATCTCTTGTAAAGAACTCCCAGCCAGAAGGATGAGGAGATCAGAGAGGTCTCCTGTCTCCTGTCAGTCATTATGGAGAGGCTGAGCACTGGCACTTTAACTAGTCCCCCTCCCTTCCCCTCTTCCAGCCCTGGGGCTGCTTCCCAGTGTTCCCTGCTCTGCTGCTCCTGCTGGTCTTATCTTAGTGCTCACAGCCCTTCCCCCCCTCCCCTGCCATGTCCCTAACTACTTCTCTCCCGTTCGGCTTTATCTGATCTTTCCACTCTCTCACAGCACTTTTTTTAACTCCCACTGAGATGATCACAGCAGCTTATTCAGTGCTGGGTGAGACAAAACAATGCTGTAAGGGTTAAGATCAGATACAGCCAAGAGAAGTAGGTATGGACAGGGAAGGGATGAGGAGGTGCCAGCAATAAGATAGCACCCCCTCATTGGTTAAGTAAATGAGTGGGCGTGTTTATGGAGGTCACCAAATACCTTTCTTATCTCTCCAGCATGATTTAGCTGCACCTGCGTGATGGCCCCCAGCCACTGCCTCTGCTGAGATGGGGAAGAGGCAGTGGTGTACTAGTGTTCCCAGTTTGTGCAGCTAAATGGGAAAAAAAATTGGGAATCAACTAGCACTCACTGATTATTAAAGGTAAACTTTAAAGGAAGATAAAGGGGTACAGGATTCCAAATGTATGGGGCAAAAAGAGAAAAGAGTTTAAGATAAGAAATTGCAGTGTTGGTGTTGCTTTGAGTGGAGCACAGTTTATATTGAGGAATGTATGGGCATAAGAGTGAAGAAATGTAGAGATGGGCAACAGAATGAAGTGCCTTAAATGTCAAAAGCAGAACACTGTAAATGATTCATTTTCTTACAGGGAGTCAAGGAACAGAGAGAGATTGGGAGAAAGGCTGTTTCTTCTCGGGAGAGAGAGAGAGAATTCTGGCAGCAGAATTTAGAATAGACTGGCGTGGGGAGAGGTGGGAAGCTAGAAGACCAGACAGAAGAACATTGCAGTAGTTCAAACGGGATAGGATGAGAGCATGCATGAGGGTGATAGCAGTGGAGTGAGAGAGACAGGGGTGGATCTTGGCAATGTTGGGAAGGAGAAATCGACAAGTTTTAGCAGTGGTAGAGAAGTATTTAGAGAAGGAAAGCGCAGAGTCAAAAGGCACTCCAAGACAATGTGCAGAGGTTACAGGATTGATGATCGCATCATCAACTAGAATGGAAAAGGTAGGAGTAGATCCAGGTTTGGGTGGAAAAATAATCAATTCTGTTTTAGTGAGATTTAATTTGAGCTGATGCTGGGTCATCCAAGAGGAGATTGCAAGGAGATAGTTAGAGATTTGAGTCTAAGGGGGTCATTCCGGTAGCTCCGAATTTTCCATCCAGAATTCACTGATAGCGAGCTCCCATTATAAAATCGCGACCGCGACTAAAAAATTGTCGTGGTCGCGATTATATAATGGGAGAATTGTCGCGGTCGCGACTTTATAATAGGAGTTCGCTATAAGTGAATTCGGGACAGAAAATTCAGAGCTACCCGAATGACCCCCTAAATCAGCAGTTCTCAACCTGTGGGGCATGACCCCGTCAGGGGTTGAATGACGATTCACCAGGGGTCGCCTAAGACCATTGGAAATATAGGGTTTGAATGGGGTCACCCAATAATAAATAATGAATGGGGTCGCCAACTCATGGAAGGAATTGTACTAAAGGGTCGTGGCAATAAAAAGGTTGAGAACCACTGTTCTAAATGGTTAACAAAGAGGAGAACTATAGGATGTTGTTGGAGGATGTGAAGCCTGTAGATTAGTAGTTAAGAAAAAGTTCTTTCAAGATTCTGAAAATAATTGTTTTCCTATTAAATAATACATTTCTTGCTATACTAAAGTGGTAGTATACATTCTTTTATGTGGTTGTCTAAAACTATATGTAGGTAAAACCATAAGAAGACTGGGTACCAGGGCACTTGATCATAAGAGAAGTATTATGAATCATGACTTTGATTCCCATGTAGCCAGACTTTTCTAGAACTTTCATGGGTGTCGGTGTCATGATTTGAATATTTGGGGGATAAAAGCTATTTCATGTCCCAGCAGAGGCGGTAACTGGGACAAAATAATCCTGCAGAGAGAAACCTATTGGATGGTAACTCTGGGAACTTTAGCTCCAAATGAGTTAAATGAATTTCTTTCATATAAATCTTTTCTGTGATAGTGGATTCTCGAGGGTGCATGGTCCTAATCTCATTGCTATTAATAATAGGAACTCTATTATTCATAAATGTATACTGAATATCTCCTTTATATGCTGTATAATGGCATGATAAAGTTTCCTGGAAGAGTACTATTAGTTAACATTATTCATATTAGTATGAGGATCTCTTTCCCCCGATATTAATCATCCATTTTTATCTGATACACATTGCCTTGAAAAGTAATGTGATCCCACTGTACATGACGATGGGGATGATCACTCCCTATGTATTACCTATATATTCCAGCTCAATAAAATTTATTGGTAACTATTTAAGCTAAATGTTATGTATTCATACAGGGTATAGGGTTATATTGAAACAACAAAGTATATTTGCGTTTTGATTGTCGCATGGTCAGATTGATCCCAATTGGTGCCTCACAGACTATACAATGTATTTTATGTAATCATTATTTATAACAGTTAATCTATTTATGTATTTGTAATTGGATTGTCTATATCTAAATTCGCTGTAAGGTCTAGATTATGCAGAGTCCGGGGCATCCAAGTATTTAAAAAGGTCATGAGTGAGCCAAAATGGTAGCCCGGATGAAGCTCATAGTCCCATGAGCAAAACATACATCAGCAGCTTAAGTATTAGTTTAAACCACCCGACTGGCATTCAACATGTAAGGAATGGGCAGAGAGGAGAGGTGATGTTGAACTTGCCAGAAAGGAGCTGGAAGAAAGAAAGCCAGCAGTCTGTGTGAAGACAATCAGAATATAGATATCAGGGCGTCCAGGGGGAAATGTACCATGTGTCTGTACCAAATCGGTGTGATTGTTTATGGTGTACAGCACTGTCAGAAGAAGCACCCTCATTTTATCGAGAGACCAGGACTATCTCTGATTAATGGCCAGGCAAAGGCTCACTTGTAAGAAGCCGATACTACATTGCTCCCTTATACAGATGGTATCTACAATATGTGATTGTTGGCAGCAAACTTACCTCTTCATTCAAAGCCGGCTACTGATTAAACATATGTATCTAGTGCTGAGATACTGATACACCTAAGTCAGTGCTGGGCAAAGTGCAGCTCGCGAGCCACATGCGGCTGTTCAGCTGCCGCGTTGTGGCTCACGGCACATCTCCCTAGCCCCGCCCCTACTGAGTCTACTGAGGGGACACTCTCAGGAGTATTATATGTATTGTCTATATATTGATTAATGTTTATTAAATTATACATAGCTCAGATAACCCCATGTTTGCTTGTTTTTTGTATTACACAAATAAGCCCTGTGGTATGTATTTCTCTTTAAAACGCTTTTTGTGTTAATGAGTGCATTTATATTCTACTTACTCTTTCCTTTTGGTTGTTTATTCTAAATCTTTTTTGAGTTATTTTGCACCCCATATTATTTATGGAATATTACATAATTTGACACAGTGCTATTTCCTCTGTTTATATCAACAGGTTACCAAACTATTTTGGGGGTGAGGACAAAAACATTTGTTTTTATTGAAAAAAAGAGACACCTTTCAGTTAGTGTTATTACTGTGTATTCTACAAAAACATACAAGTTCAACACAAACATTTTACTAGAGAACATTTTATCTCTATGGCAATGCAGGCGAGACCAAAATATCTGTTGAGGCTGAAAGATGAGTTATTTCATCATAAGCCAATAAATCCCTTCTTTAATGTAAAAGCAGCAATTCCTGTTTAAAAAGGTGAGAGTGAGTCTTTGGTAACATTTTAAAATTTCAGTTAAAATTCATAAAGAAGGGGCGTGACCTGACTGCTGGGAAAGATGGCTGCCTGAATTGCCCACAGAGCCTACATCATCCGGGAACAGAGGCTTAAAAAAAAAAAAAATTAAAACAACGGGATAAGTCCCCATAAGCAAAAAAGGACTCACCTTTGTGAGGGAGAGAGAGAGACTGCTGCTTGTGGCAAGCAGGGAGCAGACGAGTGGAGGTATGGGCCTGAACCACAATGAGCGGCAGAAAGTCGCGATCCTCCCCAGACCGTGACTCAAAGTGAAAAGGAGCGCAGGATAAGGTACTGTATTTTTCATCATAAGACACATTTTTCCTCCCCAAAGGTTTGGGGGAAAATGCCCATGCGCCTTATGGAGCGAATGTTCTTTTTGTTCAGCTGCTGCGGGGTGCAGGTGGGGGGGAAGCACCAGAAGGCACCCCCCCCCCCCACCCGCACCTTGCAGCAGCTGAAAAAAATTTCTGAGTACTTACCTTCTTATTAGCTGCGCTAATAGCAGATGAATCCATGTTGAATAGAGCCAACAAGAGCCAAGGGGAGCAGAAGGTGCTGGCCGAGCACCGCTTACCTTGCTTGAATCAGGAGATATGCTGACAGGAGGTGGCTTGCTAGTACACTGCCCTGAGGACGATAAGTACTCAGAAATTTTATTCAGCTGCTGCAGGGCCTGGATGGTGGCAAAAAATACAGTACCTTATCAGGGGAGGGGGAGGGAAGGAAAGCAGGCAGGCAGGCAGGGGAAGGAGAAGGAGGGCAGGCAGGGGAGAGAGGGAATTTTGTTCAGAATATTTGTTATCTTATTTTACTCCTTAAAACCCTAGGTGCGTCTTATGCTGAGGTGCGTATTATGGAGCAAAATGTATGGTAAATACCTTAAATTAAAGCTCCCAACTACTTAAAACAATAAATATACATGCACCAAGATAAACTATAACCAAGAAAATAGAGCATCCAAACACAAAGGCCACCCTTACCTACACCAAAAGTAAAGGAATTAATGAGCTACACATAGAATTCCTAGCTATACCCCCTGATACAAATAAAGGAGTAAACACGGATACATACAAAACCACATAATAACAAGACAATTGGATTAAACTACTGCAAGGGCTTATACCCTAAAAAGTGCAGAGAATCCAAATAAGCACTTATCCATAAAGAAGTAACTCTCAAAAAGTGCTTAAAAAGTCACTCTTGAAAAAAACTCCATACTCCTTAGTTGAATTACCAATTGAAAAGAAACAAATCACAAGTTTCTCCCTATGAACTAACAACCATATACAGCAAAGGTGCCCATATTCACAAGCAACAATTGGCCAAAGCACAAACAAAAGTAGTTTATAAATGACTGGAGGCAGGCACAAAAGTGCTGCAGCCCCAGAAGGAATTTAAGATTTTTTAAAATCTAAATCAAGCTCCAACAGAGCAAGCAAAACTCCTACACAAGTGGAAGAAACTACACCCCCACCAATGACTCGACACCTTGCACTAAACAAAGACTTAAATGACCTAAAATAATTCCTACAAGGCTTCAGGGAAAATATTAGACAAGAAATCATAAATTCTTTATTGGAATTCAAAACTGAATTAAAGGAAATGGACAGAAGAATTTCTCAAGTGCAACAAATACAGCTGGGGATCCAAGAATCCAGTCAATTAGCAGAAAATCAAATCACTGGTCTCCAACAACTTCAAGAACTGCAAGATTCATGTGAGGACCTGGAAAACAGAACCAGACGGAATAATCTCAGGATAAAAATTATCCCTGAAGATACAGATTTAGAGCCCTTCTTGTGAAAATACTTTATAGCTTTACTCCCGGATGCCATTCAAACTGACATGCTAATGGACAGGGCACACAGAGCATTACACCCTAAACCAGCAGCTTCCATGCTAGCTAGAGATGTAGTAATCAAGATACATTACTTCCACATCAAGGAAAAAATCCTCAAAGTGGCTAGAGACTCTCCCATAACCATGAATGGAATCAAACCACAACTGTATTGCAGATCTATCTCCCATAACTCTCCAAAAGAGAGGAAGTCTTAAACTCCTTCTTACATTGCTCTCCAGCATGAACATCAACTAAAAATGGGGTTTCCCCTTCAAACTAATGTTCTAAGGACTAAAGGACTGTTCTATGTAATTAAAGATGCCAGTGAAAAACCGGAAACCTTAGTTTTAATACCTACAGAGAGAATCCCAAGATGAAGCCTCCAAACCGACTTAGACAAAGGACTGATAAGTAACCTATTATATATAAACCATATTACCCAAATGCTTACAAAAATTGCAATTATCCATGCCACCCTCAAAATGTTTTCAGATTCTCTTTTTTTTTTTTTATTATTAATCTTAATCTCTTCTCCCTTCTTTCTCTCCTAATAATAAGTAATAGATATCCAGCAATAATCTTGATTGTTTACTTTATATATAATTTAGCAAACATTAAAAGAATGTCATGTGTAATAGCTACTTAAGGAAAAATAATGTTGATGAACAAGAAAAAATGTCAGTAACTGCTAGAAAAGATATGTTAAATAAGTGTTACTATATTGGAGGGTATTTTCTTTTTTTTTTCTTTCTTGTCTTCTTCGTTCTCTCTGTTCTGTATAAAAATGAATAGATATCCAGCAATAATCTTGGTCGTTTACTTTATATATAACTTAGTAAACATTAAGGGGGTCATTCCGGTAGCTCCGAATTTTCTGTCCCGAATTCACTTATAGCGAACTCCCATTAAGAAGTCACGACCGCGACAATTCTTCCATTATAATATCGCGACCGTGACAGTTTTCTAGTCGCAGTCGCGACTTTATAATGGGAGTTCGCTATAAATGAATTTGGGACAGAAAATTCGGAGCTACCGGAATGACCCCCTAAAAGAAATGTCATGTGTAATAGCTACTTAAAAAAGTAATGTTGTTGAACCAGAAAAAATTTCAGTATCCGCTAGAAAAGATATGTTAAAAAAGTTTTACTTTATTTCAGGGTATTTCCCAATTATTATTATTCTTTTTTTCTCCCTTTTCTCTCTTCTCTAGAAAAAGTAATGTTTGTGAACCAGAAAAAGCTAATAACTGCCAGAAAAGAAACGGTAAATAAGTTACTTTATTGGAGGGTTTTTTTTTCTCTCCACGAGACTCAATTAGTCAATAGAAGACATATACACAAAGCAAAAGATTCCAATAATCATATACACACATGATAATGTACTTAAGTCAATAGATGCTCTCTAATAGCTCAGATTATCTTTCTACTATATAGTTAACATACAATATAAGAAATGCTTTACACTCAATAGTTACTTAGGAAAAACAATGTTTATGATTCTGAATAAATGCTGGGAACTATTAGTAAAGTGAGATTTAAGAAAATGGTGCTTCAGTGGAAGAAGTCCCCCCCCCCTTTCTTTTTTTTTTTCTCTTCCGCTACTAATTCTCAAAAAATGCCTTATAGTGAAGGAAACAACACCTTGAATTTTCAAATACTTCAAAGTTTAGAAGAAAGAAAATGAATGAAAATAGGAAGATGGCAATATTGTTGTCTCAAACTAGTTTAGTTACCAAAACTCACTTGTAATTAAAAAATCTGAAATAATGTTGATTAATGAAAAACAGTATAGTTAACTTTTATTTCAAGTTATCTAATTTCAATCAAAATGTCCAATTAAGACATAAGTTTACTGACGGGCAGTTGCCTATGCCAGCTTTCTTGAAAGATGACCCCCAATTAAGTGCCCTCGACTCCACTTAGATAAGTGAAATCCTTATAAGAGATCACTATTTTCCTAATAAATATTAGGACCCATTTACTTATTCTCTAAATTTCTTAAATACATTTATCTCAATCCCGCTATCTATTTCCTACCCATTTCTTTTCTTCCTAAAATGAATTGTTCAGAATGAAACAAACCCTTGAATTTATAAATTATATCACACAAAACCAAGGGCCTAATCAATCTTAGAAAAAGGCATAAAGCATTCTCTGATTACCACTCAATGAAAGCAGATATTCTGCTTTTGCAAGAGACATTTTTTCCAAATCCTCTTTCCCAAAATAGTTATCTAAACATTATCCTTTAGCATATCATGCTTTAGCAGAAACCAAATTCAAGGGAACTTCTGTTCTTTTCCATAAGTCAACCCAATTTGACTTAATACAAAAATATATAGATCACCAAGGGAGATACATAATTCTGGTAGGGACTCTACAGGGCCACCAAGTAATCATTGCCCACCAGGTAACCATTGCTTTAGTATATGCCCCAAACGCATAAAAAAATTCTCTCTTTACAATTTATTTCAATAAACTCCGAGAAATCATGACTGGGAACATAGGTGGAAATTTTAATACAGGGTTACAGGACAGTCTTGACAGTACAAAACAAAACTCCACCTCTCCACACAGACAAAAATTAATTAGAGAAACTAAAGCACTTAGAAAGCAGCTAAGAGAAACCAGCCTAGTTGACATATGGAGAGAAAGCACCCTTTAGATGAGGATTTTACATTCTATTCATTTCAGCACAATATCTATACCAGAATAGACTACATTTTCATTCAGAATATGCATGTTTCAGCTATAAATAAATCAAAAATTCATGACATTATATGGTCCGACCATGCAGCAGTGGAGATGGTTTGGAGGAGATGGAATGATCGTAGGGGTGGGGGATTTTGAAAGATCAAGAATTCACAGAGCGCATACAAAACTGAATCTCTGAATTCTTTGAATTAAATAAGCCCACAGACACATCGTTGTCAATTAGATGGTCAGCTCATAAAGCGGTCATTCGTGGACTATTTATACAAAAAGCGAACCAACTAAAAATGGAGAAAAGCGCTAAAATACTAAACCAACAAATTACACTCATTATTAAATGAATGCAAATCCAATCCAAATCAACAACTAAAGCAGGAATTACTAGACACAAGAACCCAATTACTTCAAATATTAGCATAACTAAGAAAAAAATACCATTTAATGCTCCATCATACTTTGAACACACGTGCTTTGCCTCCTCCACGCCATCTCACACTATTTCTATAACATATACAAACATATGTATTGATACAACAAATATAGTTAAGCCCTACATGCCAAAATGGCAAATAGATCAGGAAACAGACATTTCAGAACAAAATTGGGCTAAAATATAGGAAGAAGCACATAAATCATCAATTTGTGCTTCCACTAAGGAGCAAATCTTCAGATGGTATTACACTCCCATTAGATTAGCTGACATATGGAAAAAATACATCACATTCCTCATGCTTTAGAGCAGTGGTTCTCAACCTGTGGGTCGCGACCCCTTTGGGGGTCGAATGACTCTCCCACAGGGGTCGCCGAACCGCCGCTCCTCTTTGGCTCTACAGATCCCTTCAGATATGGGTGGCTGCTTGTGACGTCACGCCCAAACGTCATCACGTGACGCATGTACATGATGACGTTGCACACAAACATCATCACATGACGCGATGACATCGCGCCTGAGCGTCACCACATAACCAGGCACACCCCCCCGTGATGACATCATCATGTAGGTCACAGTCTCAACAAGGTTGAGAATTGCTGCTTTAGAACATAGGGACAAAGAGGATCATTCCTACAAACCTGGTGGTCCTGTAGAGTAGCTCAAGAATACTGGGAATGATCACTGACTTACTCAATAAGATCTTCAAAACAACAATAATCATGACTCCCCAAACATATCTACTAGGACTTCCAAGTCTAGATTTACATTTTAAATAAGAATACAAAATAATAGTTCACATACTAACAGCAGCTAAAACACTATTAGCAGCCTCATGGAAGAAACAGACACTTCCAGGTATAAAAGAATTGATTTCCAAAGTGAAATGGGTTCATGAAAAGGAAAAGATTAGATACTGCTAAAACAACGAAGAATACAATTTTGAATTGATGTGGGAAACGGTACTCACCAGTGTCCATTCCCAGGGCGGTCCACTAGTGAATGTGCACGCTCATTGTGGTCACGTGCTGCCGATGCTTGTACACCGTGGTCACATGATTGGGTCGCGGTCATGTTACGTGCATGCCTACATCACAGGGGCACACGCCTGACACGGCTAAGCACAGGAGCGCGCCCATTTATCAGCATATATAAGGTTTATTTCAATACAGTTCTGTGCCCGATTATAGCACTTATCTTTCTAGGGCCTTTGCTACTGTTTGTCTTCAACTAGTGTTTGTCTTGAATAGAGTTGGTCGAGCAGTAAAAAGTTCGGGTTCGGGAAAAGTTCCGAACTTAGTGAAGTTCGGTTCGGCGTTCGGGCCGAACCCGAACCCGAACGCCGAA
>JAKJJM010132744.1:0-11046 GCA_021901965.1 Pipa carvalhoi
AATATGGGTTGAAAAAGATTTGCAAGTCATTGTATTCTGTTTTTATTTACGATTTACACAACGTGCCAACTTTTCTGATTTTGGGGTTTGTATATCAGTGCTATATAAATACAATCCAATACCAATATGGAGAATGCAAACTGGACATAGCAGTTTAATTTGTTAAATATAAATTGAAATTCAGACCATATGAAGATAAAATCCAAATCTTACTTTCTCATTTACTTACCTATATTAAATGTTTCATTTGTTTGACAGATGTAATGTGCTATTCTATTCTATTTTATGTTATCCCCTATGTAATGCATAATGAGCATATGTCAAATCTCAAGGGAGAAAGCTAAAAAAGATTTGAAAGATGCTGAGATATGGAGAAATCTTGGAATACATCAATCTTCACTGTCTAAGGGCTGGAGGACCTCTAAACTGGTAGCTTAACACATTTAGATAAAGGAACATTTTTTCCAAATCTTTGTTAATACATTCCAGTTAAGACTGTCCGTAGAGAAAGAAAACATCCACTGTACAAATTATGCATTTTTTTTTTTGCCTTAGGGTAAGATGCCTTATACAATTAACATCCTTTCACTCATACTTTTATTGCACTTAATGGTGGAAGATATCCAAACATCCTAGGTAATTGTACCAAAGAAAACCTTAAAAAAGGAATGTAATAAATAATCAATGACTTTATATTTTTGTGAGTATAACTAATGGGAATGTAACCAATATTCTGGAGCACTAGTCTTAAAATTTGTAAATTTAGCCATATCCAGAAACATCTGATTAATTTGGATGAGTAGTCTTCAATCTGTTATCATCTTTTTGCTCTGAAAATTGCTGCATTATTTCTGCTTAAGTGTCAAAATATCTTTATTGTTTTTCCAACTAGTAGTGATCCAGTGAATGGGGGCAGAACAGACCTATTGATTTATTTGGTCTCAGGAGATACAATTCTAGAAATATAGCTTAAATTACACTTTCAGTCAACTGCTTAATTAAAGGGGCACTAAACCTGTGCTTACCAATTTTGCAGAATAGTCATAGCAATAGAAGAAAAATCAAGCAGTTGGAGCACAGGTTTTCAGTTAATCCTAGCTTCTCCTCCCTTAGTCAATGGCTAAGTTCACTAACTGAGCATGCTCCACTCCTGAATCTAATTAAAATTTACTTTCACTTTCATTTGCTTCAGGAAACTCAGTGCAAGGCAGCTCTGAGGGCTAAAAAAACCCTGTAGAATAGCAACCTAAGCCCTCTTAGAGCCAAAGCTTAATAATTCAACAAGTAACAGACTTCAGAGGTAACAGGAGGAAGGTCCAGGATTCACTGATAGTTTCTTCTCCAAGTGCTTGATTTTTCTGTCTCTATGATTATTCAGCAAAGTCTAAACCTGTAATATTAACAATTGTTGTACTTAAAACGTTGTGTCCAATAAATAGAAAGCACTTTTTTACAGGTTTCAGTGTCCCTTTAAGGTCCCAAAGATTAAGCTGTGACCATATCTGGAAATATTGGTAGTTCACTTTCCTTGGTTATATCTGCTCCAGGTTGGACTGGAATGTTAAAAAACTAACCGCAGTGACTTAAAGAAGAACTAAAGCTTGAAAAAAAGGCTATATTACATAAGTACCTTATAGCAAGCTCCAATGATGCAGTCCCAGCTTCATCTGTGCTGGATCTTCACTACATGGAGGCAGACTTCAGAGTGCTTAGGAGGGTGCAGCTGCCAGCATGAAGCTCCTCCCACACAATATAATCGGTGGTGCATAAGAGCAGTTACATAATCACACTCATTGCTCCCCCAATGAGAGCTCTCCTCACATTGAGCGTGATGATGCACATTTGAATAAGGCCTAAAAGTGCAGTGGGAATATTATACAATTTCAAATAGAATTCTAGTAGATTCTATTGGGTCAAAAAAGGAGAAATGTAATGGTTGGGGGAATAAAGCATTCTATTGGTGATATGCCCCACAATTTCAACTTCTACTTTACCTAAATCAGTTCAGCTCACTGCTCCAAATCCTGCAGTTTACCTCAGTGATGAACAAACTGTCTTCACCAAAGGGATAAAAAAAAATAATCTGATATCAGATAACAGAGTGTTAAACATAACTTTTAAAGTTTACTTTAAAATAAGCTAAAAATATAATAAATAAAAAATAAGGGTTATTTTAGTGTAAAGAACAAGTACATATAAGCATTTTTTTTATCATTTATTTATACAACATACAATAATAATACTCTATGTTTCGAGTGTACCTCTGTGTGTGCAAATATCAGTGCTTATACTGATAACCAGAGTACACACAGTGTGGAAGTCTAGTAAAAGAAAAAAAAATAGTTGTTTTTTGAAGAGGAACCTGTCACAAAGGAAAAAATGGCTTATTAAATCAGGCACATTTCTGACAGATCATAAATAAATGACATTTTTATGTAACATTTCCATTTTTACAGCGTGTCCCTTTCAAATATGCCTTTGTTTTTATACTTCAAGTGAAACACCAAGTTTTTGAGCTAGAGCTATGTCAAAGCATTTTGATAAAGGATAAAAGCAATACATTTTCTTTTGTAATCGATATTGACAGGATGCTTTTACATCTTTTAGTTTCAACTACCCTGGCACCATTCATCTGTGGTTTCCATGACTACATCCACTGGCCAGTAGAGTCCATTACCTTGAAATGAACAGGAGACTGATGAGCATATGCTTTCTTTTACTGGTTTTTCTAACCATTTTTTATGTCTAATAAAAAAAAATGGATTTTCAGTACCTGGATCCACTGCCAACTACTATTGGTTGTGGTGGAGATGGCCTACTGAATCTTTATTTTTTTCCAGGAATTTTAAAAGGAAAATAATCTATTTACCAACTGGTGTAAAAGAGCACAGGCAAGACCTTCAGACACACCATTTCAACAAGACAATGAAAAGTAAAAACCTAGAGACAAAAGGAGGTGTATTTAGAAATGAAGAGGACAACGGAAAAGTGGCCTAAGTCCACATTTTTTCATTTTTCATATTACTCTTTGGAAAGTTTCCTTGTACTTTGTTCTATTCATTGGGTTAGAAAGTCCATATATTTCAATACAGAAGAATTTGTATTCAACAGAATAATGGCCTAAGTCCAATACAAACTTTGTTTTTCTAAGAATATCATTTTTTGGACTTAGGCCATTTTTCCATTGAGCTCTTCAAATGTTTAATATTTGCTACAAAATCAGTAAAAACTTTAATTGTCAAAATGGCCAAAATAATTTTGTGGCAAACGCAGGACCATATTAAAAATTAATATGTTGATTCAGAAAGGTTATTTTTTCCATGTGGGAGCGAATTTGACCCAAGATTTAAATCAATTTCTACCTCCATTTTTCCATATTAGAGATCTGTGGACAGCCCATTGTTTTAGTTTAGTTCTGATTCCATCACTATGTCTTGGATTTGTTTAGGTTTTGATTTTTTCCAAAGACTTTGGGCTGTTAAATTTTTGTAAAAAAAAAAAAAAAAAGTGGCCTTCTGTAGCCACTTCACAATGACCACAGTTCCTCACCTCTGTTTGCAGTGCCAGAACAAAGTTCAAAGGTGCCCTAGGTCAAAAATGCCAAAATGCCTGCCCAACCAACAGTTCTACCCCATTGTATCCCATACAATTCAGCAGTTCCCTACCATAGTGCTCCATGCAGTGCAACAGTTCCATACCATAGTGCTCCATACAGTGCAACAATTCCATACCATAGTGTTCCATACAGTGCAGCAGTTTCCTAAGATAGTACTCCATACAGTGCAGTAGTTCCATACCATAGTGCTCCATACAGTGCAGTAATTCTCTACCATAGTGCTTCATACAATGCAGTAGGTCCCTACCATAGTGCTCCATACAGTGCAACAGTTCCCTACCATAGTGCTCCATACAGTGCAGCAGTTTCCTCCCCATAGTGCTTCATGCAGTGCAGCAGTTTCAAGCCCATAGTGCTCCATACAATGTAGCATTTCCTCCCCAGTGCACAGTGCAGCAATAATACAACATACTATCCTCCCTACTCAAAATTCCCCTTTCCTATACTGTACATTCCATATTGAGCTGCTTGAGAATATGAGAATACACAGACCAGAGAACAAAGTCAGTAAAGTCACATAATAAATATTTAAGGAGTTTGGAATCCACTGCTTACGTCATTCTTTGTTAAAAGAGAAATATTTAACTTGGAGCACCAAATCTTGTCTGGCACTAGTATATACCACTTTTAATACTTAAATAGTTAATTTTTTCAAGAGCCTATGAATTATGCTTAGGGCTGCTTGTAGCAGTTGGTCTTTTGCCGATGAATGCAGAAGCTGAATATGATTCAGAAGTGGAGGGATTATCACAGAAGGTCAGACTAATTAAATCTGAAGAAGTCACCAGAGAGCCTTAAGCTTCCAAACATAATATCTTCAAAGTGTAGACACATGCAGGGTATGATAAGAAAGAAGGTCAGCTCTACACTTTTATCTGACACTATATGGATAACAGGCACAAAGATTGACTAAACTGGATTATGAAACGATGGCTATTAAATGGATTGGGTATTTTCTTGTTATAGTTACAAAAATATTCTAAACAAAAGTTTTTGGTAGTGAACAAAAAAATTTTTTTCACAATATATAGTTTTATTTGACTTTAGAATCATTGGATATTTGGTTTCACAAAATTTTTGAAGCGTTAATAATACGCAGCTAGCTCAGATTGGCATAAAACGTAATCCTAGAATCCTACATGACGTTTGTAGTAACTAACTACAAAGTAAAACAATTTTTTCAACTGCATGTTAGACTACACACTGGGGAACACCAGATTAACAAAATATATGTGTTTGCCAGGTGTTTTTAGGTAAACTATACATACTTGTTAAACTGCTTTCTGTCTGCTAAGTCTCCTACAGCTTATAGAACTGGATAGTGCACATTCAAGGCCAGTCACAGGGTAACAAACTAGAGTGTCCGACTGGTAGGCATACATTTGTGCTTATCTCTCAATAAAGGGTAAAATAAGTTGTTTGTGAAATAGTTAACAGTTGCCACAACAAATTGAATTTTTTAAAAGCAGAATCATTATGATTATTGACATAACATACAACAATTCAGCAGAGAATTAAAATTACATATGATTCACTATACTCAAAAATTCATTAGCAGGCTTCATTTAGGGTAAACTACATTTATAGCAAGGACTTTGATTCTTGTTTGGCCTTGTCTGTCTCCTTGCTGACTATTACTAATAACACAATTTTCTTTCCAGTCAAGAGAGATAAGCCATTAGGACCTCCTTGTCCAAGCAACCATACTACTTTTTTTTTTTTTACAGTTCATCCTACTATTTCCTATTGCAACAAGGTCCAGACCTAGTGTAACATACTTGGGCGACTGTTTTGCCATGGTTTGAAACCCAAGAACTTCTTCTTGATACACTGTTTTCTTACCTCCGTATTTTTTTTGGCATCAGACTACTGGATTTATTTCTTGTTATACTTGTTTTGTTGCATGAGGCTGTGCTGAGCACTAATGTAAATGATTTCACAGATACATTACAATTCGCAATTCCCAGTCCTATTAAATCCCAGGGTTTGCAGCTATGCAATGCATGTCTCTCTCTTCTACTTGCTGCAGGAATTAACTTGCCCTTTCATAGGGGAAGCTGTAAGACTATTAAACATTAAAGGGGGAGTCAAAACATAACACTAAACGCCTCTACTATGTTATATATCACATTGGCTGACTCATAGTTTAATGTACAGTGTACAAATATGACAACTGGTGTACAAAATCATCATTTCATTTATTATTTAAATTGTGACCTTTCATTCTTTCTTAGTTTCACTGAGACTGTATCTCTCCCATTAGTGAGTGCTTTGCAGGCATTTGAAGATTTTCTGCACAAGCAGAAATCACAGAATCTTGCATGATGTGACCATATAGTTCCAAGAGCTGTGTGTATGTTCTCCAAGAATGCATATTGTATCACAGTATATGTAGACATTGTATTTGTCTATTTTCTATATTCTAATAGTGAAATTTATTAAAGTCGAAAATGCCGTTTTAGATTTTTCCTGATATCGATAAATTGAAAACGGCATTTTCGATATCGCGATTTCACGATAATGGCATTTTTCGATATCTCGATATTGGAAACGTGCTTTCCCCATCGAAAACTGCAGTTCTATCACTATCAGAAAGCTGAAAATGCAGTATTGTAACAATTCCGTCGAATTTATCGATTTTGCGGAAATCGATAATTATCGTTTTAATAATTATCGTTCGATTGCACAATATTGAATACAAACGGCATTTTCGCCTTTAATAAATTTTGCGCTAAGATTATAGAATAACTGCATAGATTTTATATTTTAGGTTTGCTGTCTGCAACTAATTGTTTGCTATAAATGAAGAACCCTGCACTGAATTATTTTCAGAAAACAATTTTCGAGCACAACATTCTCAGAGAAACAAAGCTAACAGAGAAATCTAACGTAACAAGAGATTGTGGGAAGATAGATTTAAACTTGTATTCATGTATTTTACCATTATGGCATATTATTTTGTATACAGGATAATACCTCTTACTTTAAGTGTAGGGAGTGGGACATTACGAGTCACCATTCCCATTGCCTATAGCATTGTGCTATTAATGGTCATGGAACTTCCTATTGAATGTTAATAACCTTATAGCAACAGCTCCATGATTTTAGTTAAAATACAGTCAACACATTAAAACTTAAAGTATAATATGTATATTATAGAAATATACCATGTATTACATAGAGCACAGTTCTTTTTAGCAGTGGTGCTGACATATTTAGAGAATGAACTAGTGATTTAAAAGACATATCAAGGTATAGTGAAGAGGTAATGTTTAGTTTGGATTGTGCTAGATTTTATATTAGAAATTTGAGTGTAGACTTCACTTCCCTATTAAGTTTAATTCACAAAAATGTGGCTGACATGGCTTATAGCCATGCATAAATATATGTATCTATAGACTGTAGGTATAACTACCGGTATATAAGAGAGCATCCTAAAGCAAAGAAGGTTTCCTCTATTAACATAGTAGGGGATTCTTTACAATTTAAGTGTACTATATTACTGGTTCAGGGATTTATTTGAAAGCGCTATTGATACAGTATGAAGTCAGGAAATAATTTTTGTCCTGTATGATGAAGAAACTGAACTACACAGACTCGTTATGTTTAGTCTTACAAACCATGTTATTATGTTAGTCAACCCTTTTTGTATGAGTAAGCAAGCTATGTACATAAGTTAGGAAAGCTGATTTAATTGGTAACTGCCTTGCATTCAAAACAGAACGTTACTGAATACTTAAATATTATTTATGTGAAATGTTCACTGCCTTTGCTATATGGTAGTAATTAGCCATCTTGAGGCTTTGTAGAACTTTGCCAACACATGCATGTTGCCACTGGGACACTAAAGTCTAATTTTAATTAATGAAAGAATATAGGGACGATCTGATTTTGTGTTATATTGCATGTTGTTTTCTCACTGTAATATTTTGATTTGGATCAAAATGAATCTTACCCTTACTGTTTGTCTAATACATATTCTGGGTAAACTAACCTATTCTCCCCATACTTCCTGAAACTTTTATATTTTTTTTTTTCCCTGCCTTATAGGTTCTTTTTTGTAATATATTTTTCTGCTCTTTGGAAAGAATACACTCACAGATTAAGCAGTTTGGTTCATTACTGGCTCTGTGCCACTGTCTTTCTATAATTGTGTTAAGCATTGAGCAAGATAATATATAATTATGTAATATATAATAGTATAAAAAGCATATGGTTAGGATGGAAAGAAAAGGAATATGCTAGTCAGTTATTGGGACAAAGCTTGTCTACTTACAGCTATGACATTTACATTTATTCAGAATTACCCTGAATTAATAATTCACCCATTCCAGTTTAGATCTTTGAAAACAAATCAGTTTTGTTCATTTGTATGTGATGGAAAATTCTGTTAACTGAACAGCTTTAGTATATAAAAATAATAAAAGAATGTTATCAACCTATTAGATGTTTCTGCCTGGAGGTATAAGTTAAAATATTAAATAAAGCAATCTTAGGCAAAGCTAAAAAGACTTCCACAGTCACACAATTGCCTTTTTCAGCTATGTTACAAATGTGATCTAAGACCTTTCTCTTTGCTTAAAATCCCTCTGTAGTGTTTCACCTCGAGCATATTTCATTGAACTGAAGTGGAATAAATTAAAGTAAATAGTATTTGGGACTTCATTCAGATACAGCCTTTCGGTTATAGCTTTACTGGGAAAAAATAAACTGACAGTCTTGCATGTTTTTAATACTGAAATGTGTAAAGATTGCTAGATGTTTTCGGGCTTAATCTCGCAAGATTCTCATGGGAGATGATCTCGCGAGATCATCCCGCGGGGATTTCGCTTTCCCTATTCCGCAACCGGGTCTTTGGACGGAAAGGTAGCCAAAACTTCTATGGCTACTAAACTTTTAGTCGAAAGACCCAATTGCGGAATAGGGAAATCGAAATTCACGTGGGATGATCTCACAAGATCATCTCCCATGAGAATCTCGGAAAGACCAATAGCGGTCTTTCAGAGATTAATAAAATTCATCCTATGTGTCTACTAATATAAATAACTAAATAAATATATATATTTATGTATAAATATTTAGCAACACAATGGCAAAGTGGAGCTAACTTTCCTCCTAGGGAAAAGGGACTGGCTCTCTGGTCCTTTAAAAAATAAAATGGGAGCTTGGTTTATAATCCAAAAGCACAGCAAACCACATTATAAGGCTTCAAGCTTGGGATTTGAACCAGGGCTCAGAGGCAGAGAAAATCCCGCTAGGCTATCGAGCCACTCTGGATTGAGTTGAATCCTGATTAAGACCAATACTATGAACACAGTTGAACTTACCTGTCAGGTGTTTTTCATAATTAGAAGTCAGTTTCAAGTTTTTAGATTCATCAGTGAATCATATTGCCAGCCAATTACAACAACAGCTGCCCTATATTAGACTGCCATATTCTGTATGTCCTTGCCTGAGTAAGGAGTTTACTCAAGCCCAGAGCTATCACTTGTGTTTAAGAGCTGAATCACTTTTGCTTAAGAGCTGTGGTTGTGGTTTATTTGAGATCCTATTCCTGCTCTTCAGAGTATTCAGAATCAACCCTGGTTTCCAGTCTTCAGTCATTATCCTGATCTGGTTTTCTACTGTGATTTTGCTTACCTGCCTACTTCCAGATTTCCCGTATTCCTGGTTTTGCTTCTCTGTTTCAAGTTCTTGTTTCCAGTTCAGCTACTCCAGTGTTCCTGAGATATAGTGACCATCAGATACCACCAGTGGGAGGTTAACTTGGGTGCTGCGACTTGGGGGCTCCCTCGCAACAAAGTCCACTTACCGTTGTGGTGGTTAAGGGTGAAGAACGGTAGCCCCTTAGACTCCCTAGGATTAACCAGTGTCAATCCCACTGTAGTGCAGAGGATCCACCCACTCGCTGTCTGCATCGTTACACACATGTCTCATACTACTGTAGCGCTACAGTAAAGGTATGTACTAAACCGGTTATAGTAATATTTCATTTGTATCCAAGGCTATTTGAGAACTCATGGAAGTAGACCTTTCTTACATATTGGGGTAGGTATTGCTGCTGAATTTGATAGCAATGTGGTGCACTTAAGTTAATAATAAAGAAGTAGGGCACCAGTGGTTCTTGCTTCAAAACAGACACACACTTATTAAACAGTAAAATATTAGAGGCAAAGTCGAGAATGATAGCTTAGCATCCATGGTGATCAAATATTTATACAGAACATATAGTGAGAGATACACTTGAATGCAGTAGTAAGCAATCATATATTTACCCCCAGTGGATCATAAAATTGTATCAGTACAATGTGAGTCCTAGTAGGGTTCTCGGTGGTCCCAATTGCTGGATGGATCTTTTCAGGATCTCCTTCTGTGAGGCTAATCTCTGGTCCCTAACCCTGCCACTGATGAACTCTGAGCTGTGTATCCTCCTGTTCATAGAGATACACTAAGCCTCCCTAGACCACTAAGATCCTAGTGGGGTATTGAGCTACCCAAGTTAATAGCCTATGCTGTTTACTCTCACTCACTAAGGTGAGTTAAACTTAAGAACTAAGCTTAATGTAGAATTCCTTAGGAAGATCCTCCACCAGGAGGGTGGAGGTGTTGCTCCTGCAACAGCATGTGATCTAAAATGCTTGGCCCACCCACTACACCAGCTTATATTGGCTAGGGTGGCCCTAAATGACTTGCATCTTAACTAGGTAGACTATAACAATGCCTGTTGGAAATTATATACAATAATAAGTGCCATATTAAAACATGTCACAAGAGGGAGCTCCAAGCACACTAATTGGAGCCCCTAAAATATAAAATAGTAGAAATTGTGAATTTTGAGTATTTCTAACATGTAAAAGTTCACCAGGGCTACACTACATTTTAGAATCATGCACTACTTATCTCTTAATCTACTTTCAATAGACTATTATAGTAAGACCCTTTGCTATCTCCTAGCCCTTGCAGCAGATATGTTACTCACAGACTTTAATTTACTAATGTGAGATTGCAGGTAAGGGATTGATGGCGGGGCTTCAATGTGACATAAGGCGACTGTTAATTCAAAAGTGACAATAAAGACTTTGACCAACGACAGCATGAACTAGAGATCTGGTGACAAAGAAAGGGAAGTAATATTCACTTACTACAGTTAGGGCGGTATTTAATAACGTCGGAAAGACTGGTACCGGTCTTTCCGACTTTAATGCAGTCCCGATTTCCATATTATGGAAATCGGTATTTTTCAATTTCCATAATCTGGAAATCAGGTACTTGTACTGAAAAAAATCCGTAGCCATTTTAATCCATGGCTACGGATCGGTACAAATTCCCGATTTCCATATTATGGAAATCGAGAAACACCGATTTCCATAATATGGAAATCGGGACTGCACTTATTAAGCCCGAAAAGACTCTGGTGGAGTCTTTTCGGG
>JAKJJM010132998.1:0-12816 GCA_021901965.1 Pipa carvalhoi
TTACCGTTAGTCCAATAAAAAAGGTATCATCAAAGTATTGCAATACTCATCTTATATATATATATATATATATATATATATATATATATACACACACTTGACAAAGGGAGGACAGAACTCTTGAAAGCTTGTCTATATAAATTGACCGTTAGTCCAATAAAAAAAAACACATACACTCATCCCAAAGATCCTGGTGCTTTGGATTGAGATCAGGTAAATGAACAGGCGGAGGGAGTAACCTGAAGTAGGGCTGAATTTCTGAATAAACTGAAACCCTCCTTCCCCTCCCAGAAAAATGCTAATTTTCAATAACATGTTAATGATTTACCAGAAGCACAATAATAAACTTAATTACACCCTGAATCTCATTGTCAAACCTCATTGACAAAACACTTGTGACCAATTTTGTCCCAGTTTAATGCTTATGCAAAAAGTCACAGTGCATTGTGATGGCCACCATTAAGTACAATGGTCCAGCTTCAAATCCATCATGTGACTCTGCCCTAAGAGGTTCCGCTAGACTATGGATCAGGATGATCCTTTTCAATATTGGCAAAAAATATTGTCTATTACGTTCTATACAGTTAGAAGATTTCCACTGAAATATTTACTGCAGCTTTTTCAGATGTGAAACATCCAAGGTGCCGCCCTGGTTCCATTATATATATTATAAAGGAGTTATCTGCAGATTAGTCATGCCTGTGGAAATCCATACTATCCGGCATATGTAAAACACTAGCATACTCACAAATCCAGCACAGTTATCGCAGAAGGTGGGGCGCAGGTACGTGGTTTCCTGGAAATTATGAAGGAATCCCAGGCCAAGCTTAGAGCAGATGGAACTAGCTCGCATGAAGTAAGCAGTTATTTCCTGCCTGCTGATGAGACCTTCCCTGCAGAAAGCATTCACAGTGAAGATTAAAATACACTGACATACGAACATATATAAGTAATCCCAACCAAAACCAGAACTGGTACTATGCTCCCTGTAAATAAAGCACCGCATTTTTTTTGCGTTACTGGACCTTTAAGCTGTGCTATGTCCTACTGATGCCTTTTCCCTATTATGCTTAATGCATGATATTCTACTGTTAGTAAAAAATCTATGCCTCCCTTTCTGTTTGTATCCACTCCTCTACAACTGTCACCAATCCCAATGTAATCAGAGCCTGTCCCCTCATGTCCAGCCTGGGAGTGATTTGGGGGAGGAGGAGCCAGGGAAAGAGAACCTTGCACTTGATGTGGGCTGCATATTCCAATCCTGCATCCCTTCGGAATACAAGTCTAGCTGCTGTTTGTATCCTAATCAATGCTTTACACAGTTGGAAACGGACATGTAATAATCCTAAGTGTTGCTTTCTCTCTCTCACCTGTCTTTATCCATAACACAAAATGAGAAGGGAAAGCTGGCTGCTATCTTCTCAAACTCCTCCTGTGATATGTATCCATCCTGATCTAGGTCATAATTCTTAAAGACAGACTGTTGAAATAAGAAAGCAATTAGGGTGTATCAGAGTGTGGCTAATCAATGCCCCTTATACAGTAAATATTGCTAGGACGGTTGGAATTAAATGCAATGTATCTATGTATATGGTCTTACTTACATCCACCATTCTCTGCACATGTTTGCTGATGGTTTTTGGGTCTGGTTTAGGAGAAACTCCCGATGCCCAGTCTGCAACTACTGGAGGTTTGGAGGGTGTCAGTGGCTGTACAGGGAGACATCAGAATATAAGACATTTCACATGAAGTCATTTAGAAGCTCCATTGATTGAGTCTTTTCTCCTCTAACAGTTCTTGTCAACTCGACATATGGTGAGGGGTAAATGATGCCTGATGAAAATAGGACTGATTGTTTGCGCTTAGAGATGCCCCACGTCTAAAACTGTATCCATGTTTTCATTCAAAATTCTTAGTGGACGTGGACAACTTTCGAATTTTAGACAGCCTTCTCCTTAACCCAGGACTCATGGACTACATGAACATTTTCTGCTTCTGCACAGGTCTTTTATCTCAGGCACCTTGATAAGTTCACCCAACTGCACTAATGAAAACAATGTTCTGTTTATGGCACTGCAGCCCGAGTCAGGCTGTCTTTGTGTTACAAGGGTAATGACAATATCAATACCAGAGCTTTTAAAACTAAGCAGTGATACAACACACCAATTGCCTGGCTAATAGATAATTAATGGAAAATATAGTGTGGTGTGTGTGTAAAGATTTTAATAGCCCTGTATATATTTATAAGTTCCTCTTCAAAATGTAATGTTGGCATGAGTGAACACGCTGGCTTGCCAATTTTAATCAGTTAGCTGTAACAGAGCGGTAGGGTATGTAGCTAATTAATATGAAGCCTATGCATATTATGAATCAGGTTATAAATGGATCATTTGGCAACTTTCCTTTTAACTGTAATCATTAAAAAAATATTCATGCTGCACAACATTTACTTTATTTCTATGTACTGACTGGCTAGAGAAAATCCAAGTAGACAGAAGTCCTATACTGCAGGTACATTCGCTGTTACCTGTAATTAAAGGTTTCTAATTCTTGTTTTCTGCAGTTTTTGTATAATTTGCATTTTTACTCAGAACTTTGTGATCTTGTTTACATTTCAATGGGTCTGGTTGCTAGGGGTCTGCTAGCCAGGAAACCAGCCACTGAGTAATGAATTGAAGAGTGATAGAACATGGCTTAAACAGAAATCTAAGTGATATACAATAATTATAAATAAAAAAAACCAAGCATTAAATGAACCCTTTTTCTGGTTGTTGACATTCGCTGACCCACGCCAACCAAAATATGTAGCAAGAGAAACCACAATGAAAAAGCAAAACAAAATCAAGAAATAATTCAAAGACTGAAAAAAAGTAAAAAAAGAAAGTCGATTGGAATCTGTCAAATTCTCACTTTAGAGAATAACCCCTTAATATTTAGCAGTATAAATACTGCTAAATATTAAGGGGTTATCCTCTAAAGTGAGAATTCGACTGTCGAATTCGCAAACAGCGGATTCCCATAGCAAATCTCCGACTGCGACAATTCTCCCATTATAAAGTCGCGACCGTGACAATTTTTTAAAGTTCCAGCTTTGACATTTCCTTAGTAAAGTCACGACTGCGACATTATTCTCATTATAAAGTTGCGACTGTGACAGTTGCAGTCAATTGCGACTGTCTTTAGCTGCCGAATTTGCATTTACATGACAATTTGGACTTTAGAGAATAAACCCCTTAGTGCAAACTAGACATTCCATTTAAACATAAGAGGAGAACAACATACATCTATGATCAGTTTAACTCCTGTGTTAATGAATTGAAGTATGGAAGTGGGATGGTGAACCCCAAACAATTTTACATTCATTTACATGCAAGAAATCAGACTGATCATGTGAGTCCAACCAATTACATCTACAGTCTGTGAATGGAGGTAGCATTGCATAATGGCTTCATATATATTATCAGAAGGGGTGGATTTGATTTTTTTTGTTGTTATCAGTAGAAAGTGGTGAGGAAATGGGGCAATTGGGGAACTGCATGAAGTGCTTGATATGATCCTTCCAGGGAAGGAACAGTTGTCTTGATTCACTCTAGGGTCAGTGTTTTCTTTTTTCAGTCCTTTTTTCTTCCATTTTTTTTTTACCAGTTTTTATCTTTATACATTGGTTTGTTTTTCCCCTTTACAGGAGATCTCTGGGGAATATGCTTGGCGCTTTACAGATGAGCAGTAATAATAATTGTTCCCTCTGCATGGTTCCTTTTAACATTCCTTTCTTTCATTTACACTCAAACTGTATTTCATTTTCAACACAAGGAACAGAAATTATCACCCACGCAGAGGGTTATGTATTAAAGGAAACTGTCATCTACTCTACAATAAAGATAATATTGAAAGGATGTACTATGGTGTTTTTGCATTTACTGACTACTTTAGGAATTGCATAATGCTTCTACTGATAGATGTTCGCTTAGGCAGCTTATTTTCAACAGATCAAACTTTAAATCAGTAGCTTATATAGGAGTATGTTCATCGCATACAAAACAGAAATAGCTTGTTGACTGTTGACTTTGGGAATTAGTTATCAGCCTGGGAAGTTGGTAAAAAGATTTACATTTTTTCACTAGCAAAAAAAAAAAAAAACAATAATATTTTTCATTAGAAAACCATGATAAATATGTTATTTGATATGTGTAACAGATTCTTCTGGACTAACAGGGATACTCACTGTGTGGGGCTTCAGATTGTATTGAGCCACAGGTAAGACCATTTGAGTCCAGGGCAACACTGGCTGTTTTAAGCCTTGCAATGCCCCTGGCTACAGTCATACTATTACTGTGTTAAAGGAAATGGTCTCCTAGCTACAACATAAGTAAAGGAATACTGTGAGCTTTGTAACATACCTGACTACCAGACTATTGGAAAGTACTGTCTAACTGAGGAATAGGAGTTGTAACTTATGGATAATTATGAAAACTGATTTTATTAAATTATTTTGGATATTGATACCCAAAGGATTTACCTAGGCCAGGCATCTGATCTGTTTTCCTTCAGCTTGCAACAACTTTCTGAGCCTGCCGGATCTACTGAACAAGTTAAATTTAGTAGTGATCTGATATATATTCTGTAATTGCTTAAATGTGACTTCTTTACTTGTCTTCACACTTGTCTCTAGCAGAAAAATATAATGATCACAAGCTAATCAGAAGTCACATTTCAGACTGTCACATGATTGCATCTTGGCCACATTCCAGCCTAGTGAGTTATAAGTCTTTTAGTGGATGCCTGCCTTAGCGGAATCCAGGCATTCCATTTCCAGGTTAAAAAAAAAAAGATGTCAGGGTTTTAAACCTTGCTGTTGTATGAGTGGATATTCAAAGGAAATATTGATTCCAAGCATATTCATTCAGAGTGGTATAACATCTATGCAAACTTGATTCATATCGTATATTAAATGGTATCTGACCATCATGCAAACACAGGAGTTTGTAAAAGTTTTATCCAGACATAATTTCCATAAATATAACTACTATTCTAACTGTGTAGGCAAATGTTACTTTTGTTAACTAGACTTGTGTCAAATACTAATTATTGTGTTGTTTAAAAAAACTTAAATCAACCCTTAACCACAGCCTCTGCTGATATTACACAAATGGCTCTGAGACAATAAGTTGAATGGTTTTTAGCTCTGGAATGTCTTTCCAGGACAAATTGTAATTGTAGTCACAGAGGTGAAATGTGTAATGCAGTGTGACATGGCCAGGAATCATATTCTCCAGTAAAGCACAAGATCATTTCTCTAGCACGTGCAGATAGGGGACAGGTCTGACAACTTGTTCAATGACATGAGCACTGCATGTAGATTAGTAGCAGTTGAGCCTACAGACCGAAAGCCATTGGGCCTGACTATCTCTTCAGCAGATGAGTTGTTAGGAAGAAACAGACAATTTGTTTCACAGTTGACCTGACATTGCCCCATATTCCTTGCTGCAATGAAAAGTATTATTTACTTTTTTGTGCTAAACAGAGAAGAAACTGTATTAATAGGAAAATATTGGGACTAGAATGTTTCTGCAGAAATGGTGAAAAAAACAATAATGAAAGCCAAATGATAAAAAACAAACAAACACAAAATTATACAGCAGCCATGTGAGGAAATGGCAGTTTCAGTTTGGAAAACCTTTTCAAGTTAGACTTTTACCAAATTAATTTTTAATACAAAAATCCTTTGTCTTACCGGTGCCCGGTGATTCCTTGGCTCCCGTGCATAGGAAAGCTCATACATTTCATCCTCTGTATAATACAAATCAAGGGAGAGCTGTGGAGAAAGATTAACAAGGTTTAAAGCCTGCACAGTAGCATGAAAAATGTACTATTTGCCATAGTGCTGGACTTAGTACACTAGAAAGACTGGATATGTCTACAAAAAAAAATCTAAAGTTATTTGGCATTAGACAACTTTTCTTCCCTATCACGTTGACCTCAACCTTCTCAGCTGTCAACATGAAGATGAAAACCCAATTGTTTTAATATTTTCAGACTTACTGTGAGCAAGTGGACAAGGTCCATGTTTGCTTCCAGTGGAGGAGATATATTCTGTAACTGAATTAGCTCATTTATGTGGTTGTACAGAGAGTGAAGCTTTGGTACATTGATTTTACTGTCTTCCAGAAAGTCTGGCATGGCCTCATGCAATGCTATAAGGTCCTTCAGATGGACTCCTAAGATGGGAATCTTAAAGTTGCTGCACTCATTGTATACTCTTCTGTAATTGTCATAATTCCTGCAGGATGAGAGGAGTTCTGTCATCTCATTTAGGACCTGAAAGCACAAAAGCATTGACTCACAATATGGGCACTATGGAAGCACTATTTAATAAGGTTAGCAAAGCTCTGCATTACATTAAAATTTCACACTATATACTGGAGGCCATTTAAAGGAAGTCCTGGTCCTTTGGCTACAAGACGCTCTAACAGATTAATATTTATGTCTTTGTGGCCTTCCTTCCATACTGCATTTAAGAATTCATTACCTTGCTAACTTCATGAGATACATGTGAACTGGTGTCTTTGAGTCTAGAGATAGAGCTGTGACAAAGACCTCCAATGACCGCCATTAATGTGTTGAAATTCTGGAGCTGTTGAAGTTTCTGCAAAGAAAAAAAAAACTCATTTAAAGAATGTGGACTTTGTAAACTATGATCATCTTTTAAAATCATACAATCAATTATGCAGCTGATAGTCAACAAAATATTTTAAAGTGATAGACACATCACCAGCAAAGTACAGAAAACAGTTAGATTGCTACAATCAACAGTGATCTGCTTACCTGAGCTACATGAATGAACTTTGTGAGAACTTCGGCACGGAGCTGGGGAGTTGGACGGCTCAAAACCATCAGCTGAACCCACTGAGAGATCCCATTGCACAGAGCAATAGAACGTTCCATGGTTGGATTATCCTTCACACAACCATTTACAATGTAGTTCTGATAATCGGAAAACTGAGGGCAGGAAAAACCACAGCAGGTTTTAAAAACAGGGAAATGTCCTATAGTTGTTGGAACATGAAAGAAAATCAATAGACGGCCTCTACATTGGCTACAAAGAGAATAAACAAGGATGCGGTTGACTCCATATTTATTTATTTTCAACATACAGCTGACTGATTTAGAAGACGGACAACTGTAACACGAGACATGCTGTATTTTCTTTTTCCATGCAGGAAATGCTACGTAACTAAGTCTTTTAGATAGTGGCGTGTTTATTTTACGGATCAAAGGATATCGGGTTATCAAGGCCTCATCAATTTAATACAGTAGTTACAACAGAATGCAGACCAGGAAGTAAGTCTTTATACTCTCAAAATGTCCCCCACCAGAATAAACAATAAGAAGTGGACAAAGTTTAAACAAGGACATCCATTTACCTCTCCAAATGGCAGCATAGTTTCTTACCCCTGTATGCATTTTTGATAAATGACCAGTGACAACAAAAAAAGACAAAAAAATCTATTTGGATGGGCATGGCTGTTATTACCATGCTCTACCGATAAAAAATGTTTTATTTGAAATTCATTTCCTGATTTGTATAATTTTGACTTTGTTTTTCTTCCTTGTGGTTGCAGCCATTTTGTATCTGTCAAGTAAAGAAACCCCAGCAGTCCCTTTAATTGTATGGTCTTTTTAAGCAGTTTTAAGGTCAATGTATAGAAGTCAGAAGGGTAATTCAAAGCTATCAATCTGAAATGCCAAATGGTTCTATCTGCATTGTGTATGTGATGAACACTACTGATCAAAAACCTATTAGAACTTACTCTATGGTCCTGCTGAGTATGTCTTACTGTGATACAAATGGAATAAGCAATATCCATTTCTCTCTAAAGAACGAGGGCATTCACCTCTATATGTGAATCATGCCATTGCTAGTTTTATCACTCCACTGAATTAATTACCATTAGATGAAATCCTTAGTATTACGTTTTCTGACATATATTCAGTAAAAATAGTCAAGATGAAGCAAATTATTCTTGTCTATAGAGTGTTTTTTGAGTTAATTATAATTTTACCATGCTCAGTATTAAGATTTACAATACATTTCTATACTAAGATATAGACTGTGAATTTCACTGCAAGATGTCAGTGACTGGCAAGTGTAATCATGTCCCCTATTAAACCTCATCAGAAGTAACATTCCGTCTTCCACAACTGTATATATAATAAACATATTCATGCTGGATCATTTACCAATATACAATAATACCCAATAGAATGACTGACTCAGAGAGACTAAAGACCTTTGTGACCTTTTTGATTATTTTTGCCCTGTTTTGCTGTCAAAATTCATTTCCCTGTACTTTTTATTCCACCGGTTTATAAAAGATCAGTAAGAATATTTCAGACTTACAATAAATAGTTATAGATAAATATCGGTCAGCTGAAAGCTGCACACTCTGCAATGTTTTTCTAATTCACCTAACTGATGTTGATATTATTTTTCTAGAGGAAAACTTTTTCGACTGTGGGCAAGTGAAAGGTCCAGCTTTGTAGAAAATAATGGAATTACTATATTGTGTGAGTGTAGACATATGTGTACCAATGTGTTTTATGTGTCATATAGTCCAAGAATTATTTATATTCATATTATATTTTATATAGGTGTCATGAATTAATGGGAAGTATCAGTATATGTGGAGAAGCCCAAATGAGACATATGAGATGTATAAGGCACAAATATGTTATAGAACAAAGCATGGGGGTGCTGTGCTGTACATTCTGTGATTACTCACAGTTATTCTCCGAAAGGATTTGAATTCTAGGTATGTTAAGTGTTCAGCAAGCTCCTGTGGTTCCAGGTGATCAAACAGTAGAGAAACTTTCCTCTTTTTGCTGCAGTTGGGCTTAATTCTCTGTGTCAGTTTCCGTGACCAGTCACGTGAGTTTCTGAAAACAGACACATTTGATTTTAATATTACCATACCAGTTAGATGCCTGATTATATCATACAATATAGTGGCTACAACACATGGTGATTATTTACTCACATCTGAGCAGTGTCTATCAGGCGCCAGTGCAACTCCTCTCCTTGTGACCTCACCATATCCTGGAAGTCTTCCATGGTCTGTGTCAGGCCTGCATCCATTTTGAACATGACCCAGAGTTCTGTGATCCAGTATCTAAAGCAAAATAACATTATCTGAAGAATGATATATAAAGAAGGGAAATGTTTTCCCATTAGCTTTGTCTAAGTTGGGCAGAGGGACACAAGATTTCCCATTGGTCAATAATCCTATTGGAGTATTTACTCACCTTATGAAGTAGCAGATCTTGAGGCAGAAAGAAAAAGATCTCTTCTGCAGGGCATCCTGATATGTAAGGACAGTAAATTAAGGGAAATAATAATTTCAACATATAGAAACAGCACCAGATTTCTAACCCCACCGTAAAACTAATTTAAATAAAACATTTTTAGTCCTTCCCCCTGGCAAGTTAACAATGTTCTAAGAAATATTGGAAGACACTGGACCATAACATTGTTACAATCCGCATTTACAATGTGTAGAGATCAGCTACATATAGTAGCACCACTCAACAAGGCTATTCAATGTGATTTACCCCTTTTATTGTAGCACAAAGTATGAAAATTATGTTTTTGGGGGGACTATTATTTATTTTTTTTGCGATATACTGTTTAGTGCACTTCGGTAGCAGCGCTACTGACCAGCTCTAAGGCATGCATTATTTTTTTTTCAGCTTGAGCCTGGATGTATTTGTGTAGATATCATACTAGGGCCTTGTGAGTTACAGTGGGAAAAGAGCACAGCCTTGCCATGGACATAAACACAAAAGGACATCAGCTCTTTCGCCTACTCCTACAGCAATATTATACTGTGTATCTGAATAGACTTCAAATAATAAAATAATATCTATAACAGCTGGACATGACATCCCTGTGTGATACAATAAATACTAAATGACATTCATTAGCAGAATATTCCATTGTTACATCATAGCAACAGGCAGGAGACCCATTATCTATACAGAGAGATAGTTTGCTGGATGGACTGTCAGCAGGGCTGCCAACAGGGGGTTACAGGTGGTAATACTGTGGGGGCCCCACCAGCTCAGCAAACCAGGGGTGCCCAGAAAGACACAAATATGTAGACTTCAGAGTATTGTCCAATGAAACTGATGGCCTGAAGGGCCAGCGTTAGGCACAGGCCTATACACTTTAATGAATTACTCTTCGCAGAACATCCAGTGTAAAATTATAACATTATTATGTCACAATCTTTAATTGCACTGAAGGCAGTGTTAAATAACAACAAGCAAAAAACAAGAGGTTGCTTAATAAGCAGGTACTGAATATAATTTGATTGTTTTTCTGTTTTATTCCCTTTTTCAATTTTCTTTTTGTCTCCCCCCAAGCAGCCTCAGCAGAACACACTGGTCACTAGATAAACACATGGTGAGCTTTTTGTTGAATGGTCCTTGAGGCAGGTGCTTCCTGCATGTGAAGTGGACAGGTTTTTTTGTAAGTCTTTGTCGCCCTTGTAGTTACAGTATATGGATAGCGGCCAGCTGTATATATTTAAATAGGCCAGATAGCTATCAACCCAGGAAATAACAGATAAAAGCTGCATACAGAGATCTGCTCTGGGTAGAAAGGACCAAGCCTAATAATGAAAGCAAAGGGGAACACAACCTCAAACTGAAACCTCCTTGAAGATGTTAAGTGGAAAGTGTAGGGCACAGATAATTTTGCTGAATGAATATATTTATTTGGGCTTTCAGACAGTATTGCTCTTGTAGTGTCTGAATAAAATCACACACAAAGCACCAGATTACAAGGGTATATCTCGCAGATGCCCCTGGTTTTGCCGTAAAGAGGCATGCTAACAATTGTGTTCTGATTTTAAAAATTGTGAATGTTAAAAGGTGGGAAAAGGCCTGATGTTTAAAATGTCTTATTGCATTTACTCCACCCACATTTCACTGTATGCTAGCTGTAGTTAGCAGGTATTATATATAGCAATCTCGCAACAGCTGACTAGTCACATGTTTATCATGTTTTCATCTGGAAAAAAGATGTATATTTAACACTTCCTTTGCCATTAAATCAATCACTTCTATACAGGGCTGGCTATGGGCTACCAAGGAACCTTATTTATTTGCCTCAATAAAAAAAAAAACTCTCTTTCTTTTCTTATGTGATTGTATCTTATATTCCTTATCAGTTTTTTCCTTCTGTTTATCTCTCCTCTGTTTGTTCTTCCAGTTCCTCTTACTGTGTCCTGAATAACAGAACACAGGCAGACACCCTAGATTTCCAATATAAATACAGAGGCTAGGTGCAACTGCTAACCATGCCTACCCACGGAACCCTTAGCATAAACGCACAACTGCACATTAGTCTTAAAATATGCACACATTTCATGTGAAGTTTTGGAGCACGCCTGGACCCTTCTCCAGAAAGTCTGAAAGATGTGAAAGGAATTGCTTTAAACATAACCTGGTAGAAATCACATGTAACATTTCCAGTGTTATTATTAGCCAAGCAGATAAAGGATATAGTGTCCTGAGCTTGGTAAGCAAGTCCGTAGAGGGGATCAGGAAACCATGCATGGTAAGCATAATCTGCAGCAGCTCGCTGTTCTGTCCTACATTCCCATCTAAATCTGAAAATATGGGAAAAAGGAAAGAAATGTTAACAGATTGTGCCACAAACAGTTCTGCTGTGCTGTTGTAAATAAACAATGAGAAAAACTTTAATTAAAGGTATAATAAGTGAGCAGTCACTTTGCTATATTGTAGGGTGGCAGACACTGTTATGTTATGGCATACTAATGACTGTATACAAGAAATAAGGTTCCTACAAGTTCAGAACAGTTTTACAAGGAGACATGATAACATGGAATCTTGCATGTGCTAGTGCTGTTGCCTGGAAACCAGTACTTAATAAATGTAAAATATAAAAAGTGATGAGAAATGAACTGACTTTACTTACACAAGTAGTAGTGACAGATCTTGTCTCTAAAATAACTCTAGTATACATAAATCCCATTGTCCTACAAGCAGATGGACAACGACATGCCCAGTAAAAAAGACCTTAACCATGCCTAGCTCATAGAATCATACATGTTGGTGTTTTCAGTAGACTTATTGCTGGAACATTTCTCTGAAAAATGTAGAAAAGACAAGCTCCTTATGGGACATAACAGGATTTAAAGGTTTGTGTAGAATAAGCCATTTAGGAACAGAGCTGAATAAATTTTGGAGAGTACGCTGATTCAGTCAGTTTATAAAGGGCAAGGTAGTATTAAGAGGCTGATCCTATGTCTCATTTACTCAAGTTCTGTTTTTCTTAGGTGAAAAAAACATATTTGTTTGTGTTAATATCCAGTTTAACAGTACAGATTCCCTTTTACTTCAATGTACAATGATGAAGGTGCATTCTTTTTTTTACAAAGGTTGTGTAAATTACATCAAGGCAAGTCCATAGGATTCAAATGTTTACAGTGTTACCTGATGTTCCTGGATCAAAGTAAATAACCATTTTGAAGTAAGGAAGAATAAACCATTCAAGAATGTCTTCCAATCAACATTTGGCCAATTAAAACACCCATAGGTCAATCTTTTTCATCTGGTTTACAAAGATAAAAGTACACTGCACTAGTTCCAAATAATGCTGTAGTTTGTACCATCTCCTTATAAAGTATTGACAGGTGCAACGTGAAATCATTCCCTGTGGTAACTCTGATAATTTTTCAATAACCACTAATACTCGTTTAGGATGGAGTTGAAAAGGCCGCAGCCAGCTTT
>JAKJJM010133039.1:0-11381 GCA_021901965.1 Pipa carvalhoi
GTCGCAATTTTACAATTAGGAAAAAGTCACGACTTTTTCCCCAATTGTAAAATCGCGACTTTTTTCTAATTATAAAATCGCGACTTTTCTCCTAATTGTAAAATTGCGACCGTGACTTTTTCGATTTTGCACAAATCGAAAAATCGGCCGATTTTCGATTTTATTAAATTTCGCCCTATATATGCAATATAAACTTCAAAAAACTTCAAAAAAGGAGCAAAACAGCCTAGTTTTAACAAGTTCAGGTTTTACTGATCAATCAATTTTAAAAATGCAAATTCAGACTTTTCAGACTGCTGCTCAACTACTGCAGAACTACATTTGATACTTGCTATGAGAAACACATCTCTTAATACAGACGCAGCTCTGATTACCGCTCTATTTATAAAGCAACTCATCAATAAATTTACACACTAGTTGAATGCTAATTAATTTCAGATTCCAATACACCTAATTAAGCTATAGCAACACACATATTGTATAAATTATTAACTAATTGCACCTTCCAAAATTACATTGCCTTTCAAATATAGATTTTGCAGTCTACAATGCTTTAACAAAATCCCTATGACTTTCAAACAATGTAGTTGCAATTGTCAGTGCAGTGAATTCCTACTTAAATAGCAAGTGTCCTTAACTACAAACAGCGAGGGCGAAATTTATAAAGCTCAAGTAGGTCGATTTCAACCTTCTTGAGTTTCATCGATGTTAAAAAACGGGTGCCGAATGAAACTATCAATCCATACTTTTCGATGGATTTTTTTTCTGATCGAAACATTTTGATCGATATTTTTCGATCTGTTATTGATGGGAAAGTGCCATAAGCCTATGTGAGTTCAAGCAAAACCTAGAAGGACACCGTACCTAAAAAATAAAATCAGAATAACAGCCTTAGAGGGGAATTTGTACCACAAATCTTTATAAAAGAGAAAGATCATCAATTGTTCACAAATCAACTTTCCCTTAGTTGTTTTGTAATGTAAGAATTAATTTTAAATTATATTCCTGCTGCAGAAATGTATTACTGGTGAGTTTACATATTGAGTAACATTGTTATTGTCCCTGAATAGTTAATATATCCTAACAAAACCCTTTTGCCAATGATAGCCATGCCTTCCATTTGTAATGCCTATCATTGCATGAATAACATTTGCCAACAAAAAAATTCCCATTGGCTGATGTCAGGCTCACTGGGAAGAAAAAAAGGGTGTAAGGGGCTTCTTTATCAAAATGAAAAGAATTCAACAGACTAAATGAATTTGTGTCACTTCGGGTCGCTATGCTGTGAGGGCCTTATTCATTAAAGTCCAAATTCACCTGTTGACTTCAATTCTGAAAGCTGAATACCCGAATATGAGGAAGTGGCAAATAAATGTGAATTCACACCTTTACGTGACAACTCATATTTCAAGAATAAGGCTCTTATAGTCTTGAATTCTCTATTCCTTATTCACTAAGCATCAGATTCCTTCAGGAAAGAAGTGAACAGGTATTTCTTGCATAGTGTAGTGAGTCAGAGAGCAGGTGCCCTGCCATCACCCTCCTTATGCGCCACTTTGATTTAGCCAAGTAAAACTGGTAAAGTCGATACAGTACACCTTGCCAAATTTGCTACTTTGACACACGCCGACGCTTAATGAAAAGCCGAATTACCTGTGCATGGACACGCAATGTGGTGCGAAAAACTCCATAAGTTTGTGCCCAAACTGACTGCAAATTTACCACATCGCAGGGGGTTATTGACTAAAATCCGAATTGTATCCTAAAGGTGTGAATTCACCACTTTCCCATATTCGGGCATTCAGCAAACTCTGTGATGTGGTAAATTCTCCAGCTAATGACAGTCGCACACTACACAATAGACGGCTGCTGACGTGGTTGTAACTTTACTATGGGAATTCTGATGCGGTCACAAATTTGCTATGGGAATCCGTTGTTTAGTCAATAATGAGTAGAGAATCAGGGTGTAGCCACCTGAAGTGATGAAAATTCACTCCAATAATCAAATTCTCATTTTAGTCAATACCCTCCACAGAGTTTGATGATTACAACAAGATTGGGAAATGGAGATTGGATGAGAATTCTGACCTTTATGCAACTGTTGAATAATTCCCTAAGTATTTGTTGCCTATACAGAGATACCATAAAACTATTTTTACTCTTTATTTTTCTCTGTAGAAAGACAGCACAACACATTTTTAGGTTGTGTTGTATATTAGGGTTGCCACCTTTTGGTTGCATGGAAACTGAACACAGATTTTGGATTGTAAGCAGTACATTATCAACTCATAGTTTTATTAATGCTTACCTGAATTGAATAAAGCAAAAACTGCAAGAAAAACATGCACTTTTTTTTATAGGTTCACGGAGAGAAGTAAACCAAAAATACACAAACGTGTCTACCAAGGTCTATTGAAAACCCACAAACAGTGCCCCATAAACAAACCCTATACAGTTGCAGCAGCACTGCCCCAGATAATACCCAATACAGCAATAGCAGTGCCCAGATTACATGACTAATACAATTACCCTACATTATGCTTAATACAGTGCTGCAATGCCTCATGATAATGCCCAGTACAGTGCAGCAATTCCCTATGATAATGCCCAGTACAACGCAACAATGCTCCCACATGATGCCCAGTAATGTGCAGCAATGCACCCTCATAATATTGAGAACACCAACATCCACACATAATGCCTTGAAAGCTTTTAAGTTAGACCACATTACTTAACCAGCTGACCCTGCTTCTGCATGTACCAGGACAGACACAGGTAGAGAAATGAGTACCCGCAGCAGGGTCAAGGTCCTAAGGACCCTTATAAAGTGAAAAATTAGGTGTCAGGGTTTCAGGAACTTAGAAATACAGACATAAATGGGGAGGTATTTATGAAAGTCGGAAAAAAAATTTCCTGCAAAAAGTCCGCATCGCCAAAATCTGTATTTCTTAAGGCCCTTGGGAAATACCTTGGTTGCTGAAAATATCCACCAGATTGAAGATGGAAAGAACCCATTATTCTCTATTCGGGATGGCTGCACAAATTTTTCTAAGTCCTGTTATTTTCCAAAGTAATTTGGCTTAATCAAAGATAGTCGCAATCGAAATGACAATCCAAAATCAATGTAAAATGCAGTAATTTTAACACGCCGACTGTTCGGATAACGATCCTATTTGGTAGAGAAAAATTTTAGTCACCATTTCATAAAATGGTTGCTATAGAAAAAGCTGCATCGAAAGAGTCACAACGCAAAAAAAAAAAAAGAACCGCTAGCGATTGTGTAGTCTCATTTTGGAAAACCTGTCACTACCAGGTACCATTTCTGTCCTAGGGAAAATTTGCAGATGGAACAAACTGTACAAATATCTGGCGCATTCAGTGTACATATTTCAGCATTTGTTTTATTAGTTAAAAGGGTGTGGTTGCCTGTGTCAGATCCGGCAATCAAGTTTGTACTTGCTGATACTAGAAACATTCTCTGTTTATCTAATATAGGATATCTCCTTTCAACATCTCTGCCTATGTTTGTATTTTATTTCACTATTATAATCTCCTGTTTATATTTTTACATTACTGGTGGACAACTGTATTTTTTTCACTGCATGTCTTCCTCTCCCTTGTTAATCTCTGCAAATATGTTTCTGTCAATAGACATTGGTTCAGTGCATTAGAGTTTGACAGTCAGTCAATCTCTTCCTTTGTGCAGGGAATCTTTAAAATGTCATGCCACTCTGGTATAGGATTCTGTTTTACAAAGCACAAAGCAAATTGCTCTATAATAAATAAATAACATGGGTTTGCTTCAAGAATTTTATTAGTCGATCTGTCAAAATCAATGGAATGACTTTGCCCTATGTAATTAATCAAGCAATGTATACAAGAAGTTGATAAAGAATTATTAGCAAAGAAGTGTTCCAGTTATTTGTATTTTTCATTTTTTAATGAAGATGTTTTTGTGATTGCTATCTTGTAATTTTTTCTAATTTATGATAAAAAAAATGCATTAATAATAATTTATACCCACCTAAGGTTGACAAATAGCAATTTCACATTTCAATTCTGATTTGGCATCTGAACTTATTTGTTAAATAAAACATACACATACTACAACACCAGTTTCATTTGAATCCATTGGTATTTTCCATATTTTTACAAAGCCAAAAAGGAAGTCGTCTGAAGATGTGTATGACATGTAGATCAATACAAAGTGGTGCTTCAATGCAGCTTGTCAATAACTTCAAAATGAACAGAAATATACTTACCATAAACATGGTTGCATAAGTCATATTCACAGGAATTAAAAGAAAGAAAACTTTGTCGGTAGTCTTCATGTAAAAAATTGCACCCATTAGTCCTTTAATTACAATAAATATGTCTATCATTTATGAATCTCAGCATCTTCTTTTTTCTCTAGTCAAGATTCATGTCTGTACAGATATAACAATCTTTAATGGAGCATCTGACACAGCATACATCATTTATTTCAATGGGTGTGTCTAAGTAGAAAGCCTCATTAGAAAGGTCTGTCTGTATCTCAAGCAAATATACTTTTGGACTTGCATGTACGTATGTATAATTTTATTTATAAAGTGTCACAAATTTACGCAGCGCTGTTCAATTTAACAACCCAAATACAATACAGACATGGGAAAAGTGCATTATACATTACAAGTATAATATCACAAGGATATGTTAGTTTAAGTGCCAGGTTGTGGTTGACACAAGAAGTTGGAGGTCCCTGCCCCATAGACCTTACAATCTATAGCATAAAAAAAACTTTGGTTTATATAGTAAAGTAGAATTGCAGATATTATGTTCCAGGCCAGGACAGTTTAAAAAGGCTGTCACTGTCTTCTAAAGGGCTTAGGGCCCAAGTGTGTTTTATATGTGAGTGTATTGCTTTAGAGCAAGAAAGGTTAGATAATAAAATTAGTGAAGGGAATAGAGGGCCTCAGTTATAAGAGACATAAATAATCAAATCTATTAATAATAGGCAATTAAGTAACAACATGGTCACCTTACATATAAATATAAATAATCCTTATAAGAAATATTGTGATAAGCTGTTCAGTTTCAGAACAAGCACCATATGAGATGGTGTTATACTACTGAAGGAACTATGCTGAACACTGTTATGCTATTCAGGATCTATATAGAGTACTAAGACATGTCAGGTTGTTGGAATTGGATCCTCTTACCTCATTGGGGTTGACCCTGGTTAAATCTGAAGCAAATCTAAAGAGTTCCTGGGCTTCACCTTTAACCTTCACAAATGAGTATGATCTTTGCTGCAAGAGAATTCCTTGGGTTAACCTCCCCACTGGTGGTAGCTGGCAGTAACAATGTAGATGGACTGGAACACAAAGCACTGCACACAAGACATGCATCACATGGGAGGGGTACAATGACGCTTTATAGTGACATTTTTGGAAATATTTAATATTTACCACTCAATATTTCATATCTTAAGAACGACCCTGTAACATATTCCATTTTATACATGTACCATATTTAGCAATTTAGTAATGTGAGATTAAACATGTTTTATAAACTGCTTACATTATTTATAAGCTAATTTATTTGTAAATGTAATAATTTATTGTAATTCTGTATTTTGCCTTTATATGTAAATATAATATAATAGTTTATTGTAATGATGTATTTTATGTATATTAATGTAAGTACATAAAGACTAGAAGTTTTAAAAATATCCTTTTATGGAATACTACAACAGAACATGTGTTTATTTATTGCACTTACTGATATAAAACGAGAATATTCCAGAAAGAAAACTGAGCAGCAGCTAGGTAATGAAAAAAAAGTTTATTGGATAGTCAAAAAATTAGTATACATGTTCTGACCTTATTTATTAAACCTACCACATAAAATATCCACTATCTATCTTTCTGTTATTTTGCTACAATTAAATGATCCAGGCTAGTAGTTTACAATTTGGGCTTTATTGAGGATGCACATATAAGGGGTGTCTAATTACACGTCACTTTCCTTAGACACATTCAGCCATGATGATAATACATTTATTTCTCTAGATAAAGATGCAAACTCCCTGCAGTAGTCATGTGGACTTCAAAGGTTAATACATTCATCATTCTTTCCAAATTTTGTTAAAAAAGTTCTATTTCATTTCTAACACATCATTAAACATCATCACTATATTGGTTTGTGTTTTTTTGTGGTTAAAAATATGCAGATTTGATAAAACAATCATTTAACTGTACATTTTCCTGCATTTGCACTTGCTGTTTCAGGCAGCACTGATGAAAACAATAGTTTATTTTAGAATGCACCATATGTTGGTTAGATAATCCTGCATCACAGTCATAATAAGAAATGGACTGCTGCATCCATGTGTTATGCAATCAGGAAAAGGTTTGTACCTTTCTAGGACTGAAGAAAATCATTATTTATTTATTTATTTTAAGAAAATTCAATTTACTAAAGGGAACACCCTGTTTTGAGGCAAAAGCAACATCTTTTCCTGATACTAGTATGGGGCGATGCACTATGAACTTAATTACAGTGAAGGGTGTGGTAATGTGAGATCTAAATAGCATGAAATTATATGTTTGCACATACAATATTTGATAAAGAGCTACTGACTCAAAACATATCTGAATAAACAGACTCAAGTTTACCTTGCATTGGCTTTCTTCCGTTTAAATGAATCATTTCACACAAGTTCTTTGTTACTGGAATTCTAATTTTCTATCTGATCTTAATTCCATATGCATTTTTCTTAGTCTTCTACATTGTCTTCAATTTAAGTTTCCTTTAAAAATCTCCTAATAAAAGTCCAGAGTGAAAACCACATTCCAGTGTTTCTATTTATTTTCAGATCCTCATGCTTATATAAACCAATGGCTGTTGAGTGTCAGCAGAAGAGCCCGGGAGGTTTTGAAAAGACAGATAAGTAATTTAGCACCACAATGGTAATTCATGACTTGTGATGCTATATTATACGCTTTAGTTTCTTCATTCTGTTTCATTCAGCAAATAAATAACAATATTGTATTAACAATTCCTAATAATAATCATGTTAAATTCTATTCCATGTACAAGTCATGTTCCTTCCTTGCAACAACTCAACAGGTACTTAATTTGACCATGGGTGACCAGACTTTTGCAATGACATTTACATAACAAATATGAAAGCTGGTAGTACCAACACACATACATTTCATTGCATTAGCACAAAAAATCTGGCAGAAAACCTTTTGAAACCTGTTGAGCTGACTAAATGTTTGACATTGATTGGGGAAAACAAATGCCATTTTCTGTCTTATTTAGTTACTTTCTTCATTGATATAATAACTGGGTATTGTGACAGGTATTGCAATAGGAACAATGATAAAGGTGATAACAGTAATGTACCATGTGAAAATGGTGGTAATTGTCCTTTAAATTTATTTTAAAAATATGCCTCATAATGCTTAGACATTTATTTATTCATTAGTGCCTTTAAATGGAATAGGCAGTATTAATAAATAGAGGCACATAGGGATATTTGTTTATGACCAGTACTATGTTTACCATTAAACTATTCAGTCACTTATGGATTTCTTTTAGCATTACTGATTTAAATGTTTCCTTGTACTTGCTATGGTTGCCCTTGCCCATGGTTTATATCAAATACTTTTATTTAATTATTTTATGCACAGCACATGCTTGGACACTTAATACAAGAAAACAAGGAAAAATCATCTGGAAAATATTTTTAACCATTTTCTGTTCCTTTCCTTCATAGTTTTCACAAAAAAAAAAGGAAAATTAGGAACATATTCTTCAGATTAACAATCATCTTTAAACCATTTTAAGTGCATTTAGTTAATTATTATTGTAAATCTAATCTTCCTTTAAATATGTTCATTATTTACTTTTTTATATTTAATGTAATTCTTGGGTGAAATAAGGAACTCCTTATTCCACTATGTATGGTTCAAATATCACTGCCCCGGGCTTACCATGAAACCTTTACTTAGAGGGTAGGCTTTGCATATTTTGGTATAGGCAGCAGCATTTATTACATGATACAGATAATAAACACAAGGGCAGTAAAACAATGAGTGTTTATGAAGGCTACATTGGAAGCAATAAATACTTTTTTAGACAACTTAAACCCATATTTAGCCTGTTCCCCTGTAAACTATTTGGGCATATTTTTTTCAAGAGACCACCAATCAGATCTTTTCTTATATACTGGCAAAAACCTGCTGCTACTAAATTCAAATGGCGGATCTAAAACGTAAGCTAACATATCTTTCATCTTGGGTCATAGGATAAGATTGTTCACTACCTACCTGTTTAGTTTGTTTTAGTCCAGTTGCAAAACAAAGTGTAGAATTATGATTGGTGAGGAGAAATATCTGAATTTCAATGCAAAATCTCTATTTATATATATTGCTATATGACCTAGGTACAATGTGTCCAGATATTCTTAGTTTATAGTATAGCAGTTAAAAGGCCTAGGTATGCTTAGTGCCTGGTAGCACACTTACAAAGCATGAGTTTCACAAACGTATTTGCCATGACATTTTATTTTGCACTGAGTGTTTGCTATTGTGATTTTGTTAATTCATCTACAGTTGTTGATAAGTAACTGACTCCAATTTATACTCAAACCTGATTTTGACAAGCTGGTAGTGTGCTCATGGAATTTAGTTTGCTCTCCCCATTTTAACTCTAGCCTGATTACTGATAAAGATCTTGACCTTTCTGCACCTGTTCACGAGTAATTGAATTCTCCCTGGCTCATTAAAATTTTCACAAAATATATATATTTGTACATGTAGCCTATACAAAGATACCATTAGGGGACAATGTTTCCAGTATCTTTTTTTTATAATGTATTGTATTTATATAGTGCTGATATATTACACAGCACTTTTACAGAGCTTCATCATTCACTTCAGTTCCTGCCCCATGGAGCTTACAATCTAGATTCAGTCACACACACGTATGTTTTTGGATTGTGGGAGGAAACCCATGGAGGTGTGGGGAGAACATACAAACTCCATGCAGATGAAGTCCACGGGGGAACTGAATCCAGAACTTCAGTGCTGCAAGGCAGTAGTGCTAACCACTGAGCCACCACACTGCCCACATTAGTATTCAAAGCAAGTTTTAGCTCCAATGCAATGTGTGGGTCTTTAGTTCATGCCTGCAATTTTATATTCATGACCTTCAGACAGAAACTATGAAAAATATAACCTAGAAATGATCAGTTTGTTGCTTCCTAAATACTGTTTAATAACCAAATTTCCATCAGCCAAATCAAGGCATGCTTGGAAGGATTCTCTTTCATGCATTTTGCGATGCACAATGTTCAGTTGTAATTTTAAGCTAAAAACTAATAAAAATATCCTGTAAATAAAATACAATTTTTTGGTTGGTGCAGTCGAAATATTTATATATAAGTTTTATTTTTTTTCCCTCAGATAATTTAAATATTCATTATTTTGTCATTAAGAATACTGCTGATAAGAAAAAAAGTTTAATAAATATTTAACTACGGCCATCATCTACAGAGCAGGCAATCCTATCGTTAGTCATGCATGGCTGCTCACCATTTACCATTCATTTTGCTGTCAAAATCATTTAACATTGCAGCTTAATGCATTTAAAACATTCCCATGGCACTGGGGAATTTATATAAAAAGACTAGCTACAGATATAATATATATAATATTGCCTAATGGGAGTATATTTTAATTATTTTCAGCAAATTCCAATACAAAAAATAATGATTGTTTTTTTTAGATATTCATTCTTCTGGCACTATGTAATTAATGTACACATTTCACCCTTTTATTAATATTGTACTATTCATAGAATATAATTAGTTTTGTACCGTGCTTGTTTAGCATCAAATTCTTATTATTGTTATTATTTTTCATGGTATTAAACTATTTTCTTGTTGTCATAATTTGTATTCTTTAAATCCGAATACTGCCCAACTTCTAGGGGTGTGTGGAGCAGAGAGCCCCCTGAGTCACCAGGATGCAAGGAGCACTGCCCACCCACAAAGCTGCTGCTTCTGCCTCTACTTCCCAGTATCCACCCACCACTGCTGACCAAGTTACCCTCAGAGTCATTTCACAGTGAGTGAGTTGGTGGAAGGAATGGATAGGCATCAGGGAAGTTGAACGGGGGGTGATGGGCACTCCAAAATCTGGGTAAATTTTGATTCTAAATAGCCCTGTTCTAAAAAAGGTGCCAACAGAGAAAACATCATTGATGTATTAAGTCTATATAGTAGACACAGAACAACAATAATTTTAGTTGGGGAAAAGGATATGACTGTGATCACATAATTGGTGAAGTTAAATGTTGTTTATATCAAGTAACAATAAAGGGCACATTTCAGACACAGTGCTGTGAAAAATCAATAAAGATGGGTGCTGGATCCCAATATAAGTGTTATTTATCTGTCCTAACTACATTTTAATATTTCCTATCTCCAATGCCCTTACCACCTGGAGTGACAGTATGGTGACCTTACCACCTGGAGTGACAGCTTCTACATGATATGAAATTGGCTGCAGTCATTGCCTGCTGTATCTCCTATAATTCCACCACTGATGTATACCTATAAGATATTTAATATTATATATACTTTTGCAAAAATAGGTACATTCTACAGTGCAACTTTTTATTTTGGTTATTGTATTTTTGGTATATTCTCATGTATTAGTAAGGCAGGAGAAAAGCAGTCTTACAAATATTTTTGGCAGGGAATCGCATATATCAATGTTTACACTGTAATAATACGTTAACCTTTAAGTACACATTACCGCACACCTTCTTCCATGTTCAGATAAAAGGTGTGTGGTAAAATCCCAGGTACTGTTAAGCCACCAGAAAAAACAAATATTCTTACAAATAGTGTTTTGGCAAGGCTTCATAAACATCAATACTTACATTGTAGTAGTAAGTAAGCTAAGCTAAAAGGTACTGCTTTTAAGGAACTTAAAAGTCTATACTCATTATTAACAAAGCAACAGCAGGTAAACATTGCAGTCATTGTTGCATATTGTTATTGACAAGCTAGGTAACAAAAAAGGTGATATGTTACATAACTGGAAAGTGGCAAGGAGATTGCATTTGTAATGAGTGGCGCCCTGGGCTGTGGAGCAACTCCGGTGTCCCACAGAGTTAAATGGAATACTCCTGTCACGGGGCGCTTCCCTCTGGGGATGGTTAGGCCGCAGGAGCCTGCTCAGTTACAATTAAAATAATGATGAGGTAGATGGTTGTGAAGATGCCTGTGTGTTGTGATTGTGTTTGGCAAATAAATGGTTACCTTCCTTTACAAGAGTCCTTTCCTGTTCTGTAGGCCCAGGTCAAGCCGAAAGAAGTAGATC
>JAKJJM010133052.1:0-10938 GCA_021901965.1 Pipa carvalhoi
AGTATAAACTACATAAACCCCCTCTAGTAGGGATCCCTAGGACCCCCACACCTCCCCCCTGATCCCCCCCCAGCATTAGCTCCCATCCAGCGCTATTAAAATCATTGACTGGCAAGTAAGGGTTAATGATTTAAAACCCAATTATTTCCATAGCGCTACTGTAATACTAGCGCTATGGAAATAATTACTATAATTGCTATGGAAAAATTACTATAAACTAGATAAACCCCAGCTAGCAGGGGTCCCAGGGACCCCCACACCTCCCCCAAGTATCACCCCTCACTTAGCGCTAAGCTGAGTGAGGGGATCCCTAAGTGCATCCACTGCCCACTTCCCTCCTCCCTCCCCCCTGCCCCTCTGTGTCCCTTTGGGGTAGGGGGCCTATGGAAATAAAAAAAAGAGGTCCCTGGGACTCCTATCCCCCCACCATCCTCTAGTGCTAGGCAGAGTGGAGGATTGGTACTGCTAGGAGCAGTTCCCTGGGAGCTGCTCCTCTTCCCCCTACCTCCATTTCCCTGTGGGGTAGAGGGGCAACAACAAAACTAGTAGGAGTCCCTGGGACCCCTATCTCTCCCACTCCCACCAACCACAATGTGGAGGTGGGGGAAATCAGTACCTGGAGGTGGTCCCACTGGACCCCCTCCCCTTCCCCCTACCCCGGTAACCAATTGGGGTTGGGGGGCATCAATATTAACCAAGGAGATCAGGACTGACCTCCATCAGCGCTATGGGGTTGGGGGCCCTAACCTAATTATGGCCCTACCTAAGTTCTTCACCCCCTACCAAACCATGGGGTGAGGGGACTGAGGTGGACCCGCACCCCCACCTAGTGGGGTGCCAGCCATTATACAACCTGAAAAAAACAAAACACAAAATACCAAACAAATAAATCTAAAACTAACAATTTCAACAAAACCAAACAATCAATCTAAACCAAATCTAACAATCTATCTAAACAAAAAAATCTAAACAAAAAAATCTAAACGAAAACAATCTACACTAAAAATAAATTAACAATTTAATTCAAAAGAAACAATCTAAAACTACATCAAAAATAAAAACATTTACAAAAAAATCATTAAAAATAAATAAATATTAAACAATTAATTATATAAAATACATAATTAAAAGAGCTAAGTAATCAAATATCTACTCACCACTCCTGAAGTCTTCTCTTCCAGCTCATGAAGTAGTCCTGAATGGACCAAAGTTGTCGTCGACGCCCTGGCTCCTCAGCTTGATCAGCGGTCTTGGTCCAGCGTAATCCAATGGAATCATCTGGTCTTGATCTGCAGCTGCCACTGGTGCCACACCCATCGCCGATGAAAGTAAAAAAAAATGCTGCAGGTCTTTTTTCTGTCTTCTCCATGCCGGCACTGAGGATCTTCCCATGCTCCTCAGCTATTTATAGGGTTCCCTGGTACCCTATTTATAGCTAAGGAGCGGACCTGTGAGGAAACTGCAGGAATTTTTCTTCTTTATATACCCTATGCCTGTTGATGATTGGTTAATTGCATCTCAGCAATTAACCAATTAGGAGGAGGCCTTTGGTATAAAAGCTCTGCCTCAAGGGAATCTTGCTGCCCATGGTTGATTCCTTCATAACCGTTTACCCTCTTTATAAATTACACAACCCCAAGATGAACAGTATCTACCTTTGCCATAAGGGTTAGTTAAGTGCTGTGCAATACATGTATGGGAGCAATGAGAAAATTGGAGCACACTAACAACAGGCCTTTAAAACACTGCAAAAATGTGAAAAAAATTATTCGATGGCTATTGGAAAACTGACATTTTATATTTATTTTATGACAGTTGCCTCTTAACTGACCTTTGTTATAATTCCATAAAAACAAATGTTTCTAGCTTCAAAGGCACATAAAACAGTTATTGGCATCAGTGATGAAAACTATATATCTTTACAGGCATTGATACAATCATAAACTGAAATAGCGAAATATACAAGAAATTATCCTGTATAAACTGTATAATAATAATAATATAAAAATACATCATGATGTAAATATAATAAGTCAACATATAGTATGTTTAACTGTTACAAAAAATGAAAAAGCCTACAGCTTAAAAAAAATACAAATTACTGGAAACAGAATCTTCTCTAATGTGTTTACAAACGTTACACTCCCGGCAGGTAAAAGTGTAATAGACAAAAACCTTGATAATTTTTATAACTGTATTTGCTGTGGATTTTTTTTATTTAAACAATGCAAATCAGTCTTTCTCCAGTAAGCTGTAATCACACAGCAGATTATCACAAGCACAGCAAGGGCCAAGAACCAGAGCTGTATTCATCAAATAACATCATATGACATTTCTACTTTACATTGAGATTTGAAAAGTGATAATAAAACAGGGTCACACAGTGTTTTGATGACTATATGATGACTATGAGACAATAATATCACATTAATATTTTATTTTTAAAATATTTTGATGTTTTTCTCTCTTCTGTATAGATATTGACAGATATGAATAGATAAAAATCATTTTTTATGCTTGTAAGTTATTCACTTGTATTGTGTAATGCACTTTTCCCACATCTGTCTTATATTTGTATTGCTGAATTGTACAGCGCTGCGTAAATTTGTGTAAGTTTATAAATAAAATTATACATACATACATACACACACAAAAATAGATAACAGAGAAAGGGTTATTACACTCAAAAGTAAAATTTTTATTGCAAAAATATCAACATTTCAGTCCATAAATGAGACACCTGACCACAGACTAGAAACACCCTAACTAGTATTAGTTATTGTGTCATTCAACTCTAGATTGGGAAGAATAAGGGATTCACATATGACATGGTCATTGGTGTTAGATTTGCTGAATTCAATGCCTTAAAAGCTGAGCTGTGTTATAAGTAATACTCACATGCGCTCCATCAGAGTGGTTCGGCATCTGCGTTTGTCGCAGTCGCCGCCTTCCCTTAAGCGGGTTGATCAAGGGTGGTGTAGTTCTTATGTGCCTAAATCTCCTCGGACATTTCCACATAGTGGCGACGTAAGCAGATGCAGTCACAGCATTGCATCACGGACGCATTCCTGCCCAGGCACCTATTTAAGAAAACCTGACACCAACACAGGCGCCCAATTACAGGACTCATCTGATGTTCCTGGGTGCACTTAACTCTGTTCCTGTTTTCCCGTGTATGACTTTGGCCTGTTAACAGTTTATGTCTGATCTCTTCCTGCTCGACCTTGTTCTGACCTTGCTTACTTGCCGCCAGCCCTGACCTTAGCCTGTCCTCTGACGATTCTACTCTTTGCCTGTGTCTTACCTAACCACTTGGGGACAGCAGTCCTAGGGACCGCGACCTGGATACAGCACCGCTGCCAAACCCTAACTTCCTTGCGGGGGCTCTAGGAGAAGATCGGGTGTGTCAGACTCCATGCCTTGGGTTCTGTTACCTACAGTGGTTCTATGCTTAGGCTGCTACCTCCTACTCCTCCTAGTTCTCGTCTCCCGTCTTGACAGTATAATCGGGCCATGGAGCATCCTGAGACAGCAACCAATACAATGCCCAAAGAGATGCTTCTGAATCTGGCTAGACGTATGGAGTCATATCAGTTGCAGCAAAGCCACATGGCTCAAGTTTTGGACTCCATCTCTGCTCGCTTACAATCTATCCATGCCCAGGTGGCCTCATCTAGCACAAGTGCACAAACCTCCCAATCGGTTAGCAGGGATCTTTGAATTCCACCACCTCCCAGGTTTTCTGGCAATCCTGAAACTTGCAGAGGGTTTATAAATCAATGTATGACTCTTTCCTTCGGAAAGAGCTAAAGTAGGTTTTATCATTGCATTACTGAAGGGGGAAGCATTAGCTTGGGCTTTTCTGTTATGGAAAAGAAGTGATCCTCTGGTAGCTGACTCCTCTGTCTTCATTGCTGCTCTGCATCAAGTTTTTGATGTGTATGGAGGTACTTCTGCAGCCTCGTTTCGTCTCATGTGGATAAAGCAGGTTCATTGTTCTGCTGTATTGTATGCTATCGAGTTCCGCACCCTGGCAGCGGAGACAAGATAGAATAACCAGTTACTGATAGCCGTATACTGGCAGGGTCTTTCCAACCATCTGAAGGATGATTTGGTGGCTTGGGATCTCCCTACACAACTTGAAGATTTCATTTCGCTGAGCATCAAGGTGGATAGTCGTTTCTGGGAACACCAGATTGAAAAGAGGAAGATGAGTTCTTTCCTTCCCCAATTATCTGTATCCTTCTCCATCTGTTTCCTCCGTTACCGATGAGCCAATACAGATTAGGGCAACCCGCCTTACAGAGGAGGAACACCACCATCATAGATCCTCCGGCTTATGTTTCTATTGCGGAAGGAAGGGCCATTTCGTAAAGAATTGCCCTGTGCAGGTGGTAAACTCTTGGGCCTAGCTATGCAAGAAGGGAGACACCTAGGTCAAACTTTCTGCTCTCCCTCACCAGCTTCTCACCGATTTCTATTCTCCTTAACAGTTTTCTTGACTGCTTCCCCTCTACAGACCTGGGCCTTCCTTGATTCTGGAGCGGCTGGCAACTTCATGGACACCACTTTTGCTAGGACCTATAGGGTTTCTACCTTCCAGTTGTCATCACCTCTCCGTGTCCTGGCGTTGGATGAAAAACCTCTTTCTAGAGGAATGGTCTCTACGTCCACCTGCCTATTAAAACTATCCATAGAGGACTCTCACCAGGAGGATATTTCCTTTCTCCTTATTGACTCCCCTTATGCTTCAGTTGTCCTGGGTCTTCCGTGGCTAAAACTCCACAACCAGATGTTGGATTGGCCTAATAACCGGATAGTTTCATGGTCTCCGAGATGTATGTCTGTTTGCTGTTCGCCTCCTGCTGTGTTACTCTTGGCCAATGTCTTCCTGTATCCTGAAACCTTGGAATATCTCCCTTCTGTGTACCACGTTTTCAGGACATTTTCTGTAAGAGGGCCGCTGACACCATACCTCCTCATCACAGTTATGACTACCCTGTTGAATTGCTCCCTGGCTCTTTTCCCCTGAGTGAAAGGGTTTACCATCTGTCCATCCCAGAGACGGAGGCAATTCGTACATACAGGAAAATCTAGCTAAAGTGTTTTAGACCATCATTGTCTCCAGCAGGTGCCAGGTTCTTCTTCATGAAGAAGAAAGACTGTAGCCTCTGGCAATGCATTGACTATAGGGGACTTAACAAGGTAACCATTAAAAATACATATTCCCTGCCACTAATTTCCAAATTGTTTTCTTGTTTGCAAGAAGCAATTATTTTCACTGAGTTGGGCCTCCATGGTGCATATAACCTGATTCAAATCAGACAAGGGGATGAATGGAAGACTGCCTTCAACACTCATGAAGGACACTACGAATATTTGGTCATGCCTTTTGCCCTGTGCAATGCCCCAGCAGTCTTTCAGGAGTTCATGAATGACATTTTTTATGATTCTTTAGGGTGTTATGTAGTCGTGTACCTGGATGATATCCTCATCTTCTCGAAATCTAGTTCTGAACACATCAGTCATGTCAAAGAAGATCTACTCAGAATCTGGACTAATTCCCTCTATGCTAAGATCAAGAAATGTAAGTTCCACGTTCCTAAGATCTCCTTACTGGATTACACAATTTCGGCAACAGGATTAGAAATCGATCCTGTAAAAGTATTTATCATAAAGGATTGGCCTCGTCCCACTACTCTCAAGGCCATCCAGCGTTTCATTGGCTTCGCTAAGTTTATTAAAGACTTTTCCACAATTGTTGCCCCATTATCGCTCTGACCAAGAAGTCAGCCAAACCAGAAGTTTGGTTTCCAGAGGCTCCCAAGTCCTTTTCTTTCCTAAAAGAAGCTTTTATGTCTACTCTAATTCTCTGCCACTCCGATCCCTCCAGACCCTTCAAGGTCAAAGTGGACACCTCTGACTATGGTGCTGGGGCTGTTCTCTCTCAGGAAGAGCCAGCTTCTTGGAAGACACACCCGTGTGCTTATTTTTCCTGTTGTTTCTCTTTTACTGAACGTAATTATGATGTGGGTAACCGGGAATTATTGGCTATTAAACTCCCCTTATTTGAATAGTGCCATTACTTGCAGGGTTCCACATATCCCTTTGTAATTTTCACGGATCATAAAAATCTGGAGTACCTGAGGTCGGCTCAGCGCCTGAATCCTTGCCATGCAAGATGGGCATTGTTTTTCTCTTGCTTCAATTTTGTGATTACGTATATTCCCAGTAGTAAAAATAAGAAAGCAGATGCATTGTCTCGCAGCCTTACTGCCAACATTACTCTGCATGAGTCTGGGCAGATTATTCCCATCACTAACTTCATAGAAACCCTTTCAATATCTCACTGTAAGGAGCTTGAATCTGCCCAGGCTGGGCGGCTTGAAAAAGCCCTCCCGGACATCTATTTATTCCACCCGACTTATACAGTGGTATCCTTCAGTATGTACACGGTTCTATGGAAGCAGGACATCCTGGTATCTCCAAGACCTTGGAGTTACTTTCCCAGTGTTTAGTGGCCTTCAATGAACTGTGATTGTAGTGATTTCATTGCCGCCTGTACCATTTGTGCCCAATCCAAGACCCCTCGCATTGCTCCTTCTGGACTCATGCTTCCCTTATCTATTCTCCAGCAGCCTTGGACACACTTAGCCATGGACTTTGTGGTGGAATTGCGTCCTTCTCATGGGTTTACTTGTATCTGGGTTACAAACAACCATTTTAACAAAACATCACATTTTGTTCCTTTGAAGAAGTTTCCATCTGCCTAAGAACTTACCCAACTGTTTATTTCCAACATATTCTGTCTACACAATGTTTCCACGGAAATTGTCTCTGACCGTGGAATCCAGTTCGTGTCTCGTTTATGGAAAGCCTTCAACAAGGCCCTGGGTGTCAATCTTCATTTTTCCTCAGCATACCACCCTCAATCTAATGGCAACTCGGAGAGAACCAACCAAGCCCTAGAACAATTTCTTCATTGCTTCATCTCTGATTTTCAAGATAATTGGTCCGACCTTATTCTTTGGGCTGAATTTGCACATAACAATCTCTGCCATGCTTCACTCAACTATCTCCATTTCTCTGTGTTTATGGTTGCAACCTCAAAGCATTTCCCCTTCTGTCAGCTCCATCCTCCATTCCTGCAGTTGAAAACTAAATGCGTTCCTTCACTTCTATCTGGCAGATGATCCAACAAAAGTTATCACAGGCAACTGTGGTTCAAAAGAGGTTTGTTGATCTGAGACGTCAGTCCTACCCTAATTACAGGGTTGGAGATCAAGTATGGCTCTCTACTAAGAATGTTAGAATCAGAGTTCCATCCCACAACTTAGGTCCTAAGTTTATTGGTCCTTTTCCCATCCTACAGATTATTAATCCTGTTACTGTAAAGTTATCTCTACCCAGAAATCTTCATATTCCTAACTCCTTCCATGTGTCCCTTTTGAAGTCTGCAGTGTCTAATCGATTTTCTTCTACCAGCTCTCCTCCCGGCCCTATTTTGGTTGATGGGCAAGACAAATTCGAGATCCAGAAGATCTTAGACTCTGGTTTTCTACACAACAAGCTTCATTACTTAGTTCATTGGAGAGTTTACAGTCCAGAGGAGCGTTCCTAGTTTGAGGCTTCTGAGGTTCACACTCCTAGGTTGGTTCATTCCTTTCATGCACGTTTTCTTGAAAAGCTTAGTGGGTTGCTTGGGGTTACTGTTATGAGTAATACTCACATGTGCTCCATCACAGTGGTTTGGCATTCGTCGCGGTCACCATCTTTCCTTAAGTGGGTTGATCACAGTTGGCATAGTTCTTTTGCCCCTAAATCTCCTTAGACGTTCCCACGTAGTGGCGATGTAAGCAGACACAGTCGCGGCAATGCGTCACTCCTGCCTAGGAGCTTATTTAAGAAAACCTGACGCTAACACAGGCACCCAATTATAGGACTTATCTGATGTTCCTGGGTGCACTTAACTCTGTTCCTGTTTTCCCTTGTATGACTTTGGCCTGTTAACAGTTTATGTCTGATCCCTTCCTGCCTCGGCCTTCCACCTTGTTCTCTGACCTCGCTTACTTGCTGCCAGCCCTGACCTTAGCCTGTCCTCTGACCATTTTACTCTTTGCCTGTGTCTCACCTAACCACTGGTGGACAGCAATCCTAGGGGCCACGACCTGGACACAGCACCGCAGCCAAACCCTAGCCTCCTTGCTGGGTCTTTAGGAGAAGACCAGGTGTGTCTTAGACTCTGCACATTGGATTCTGTTACCTATCAGCCCACAGTGGTTCTGCACTTAGGCTGCTACCTCCTACTCCTCCCTCTAGTTCTGGGCTCCCATCTTGACAAGCTGAAAACCATTCAAATAGTGGCAATCCTGTGGACAGAACTGCCATGTCAAATTGAGAATGAAGTCAAAAATAATTTGGGTTAACAGGCAGGCCTTATTCAAACAAATCAAACTGGAATGCAATGCTGGCACACAAAATGACATCTCAGAAACAACTCATCACTCCTTATCACTGATAAGCTATAGCAGTAGATGTCCACAGTAATTTCTTTAATTGTCTCAGGCAAATGAAAAAGCATGACTCCAGTAAGCAGAAGAACCTGGAAATAGAACCATGGAGGGTATGTTCTCGAATGTCTATGGCCTTCTTCTAGAAGCCCTGTGTCAATTTCTTTATCATATGGAAGCGTAAGTTTAAAGATATATGATTTATCAACTGTAAAGATAGTATTATAAAACTATAAGAATATAGAAACCAGTAAGAAGAATGGCCACAAAAGAATAAACAGATAACCCAACAACCTGCATTCAGATTCACTAGTGCAGAGTTGGGACACATTAAACGTGACTGTAGAAGATGAGTTAAAATCCTATGAAGACCCAAACATAGAAACTTGTGTTTCAGCTTTGTATGTATGTATAATTTTATTTATAAAGCACCACAAATTTACACAGCGCTGTACAATTCAGCAGTACAAATATAACACAGACATGGGAAAGTGCATTACACAGTACAAGTATAATATCACAAGGATACATCACTTTAAGTGCTCGGTTTTGGTTGACACAAGAGGTTGGAGGTCCCTGCCCATAGATTTTACAATCTAAATGGGATTAAGCTATCTATCTTATATCTAGCCATCTACTGATCACTGTTTTTATAATCTGGCTGACTGACAATGTTTAAAAATATATGCATGCATGTGTCAGGAATGGACCTTGTTAAGTCCCTGTTTCTTCCAAATAGTCTGTCTTACTGTTCCTAGATGCATTTAATTTATACTGTACCATATGGATGATTTTTTCCCATTAAGGTTTTCACTCTAGCTTTAACTAGCATAGTTACATAAGAGGAACAAAGCTGCTTCTTTGGAACACATGAAGATTAATGCAACTCTGCTGAATTGTACAACTCTGTGTAAATTTGTGACGCTTTATAAATAAAATTATACATATATACAACTCCCACATTTCGCATATACAAGTCTACAGAGCTATTTCTCCTTATGAGAGTCTCCAAAGGGAACTAATACAATAGAATATAAATTCATTTACGTAAGAAAACCCTTGGCAAGACTGGAGTTATGCATTTTAGGAAAAAAGGCACACAAAAGAACACTAGAAAATGTACTACCCAAACTAATAACAGGTTGAGTCAGAAACAGTCTGCAAAATTACCACTATGTAGTGGTAAACTAGTACTTGCCCACTGAGTTTACTTTGCTATCAGTAGAAGGATATCTATGTGTGAGTATGAAACTCTCCAGACATACTACAGAAACACCTGGGCTAAGGTAAAGCCATGTTTTGGTTAAAGGTCCTGGCGGTGCATTCTTGAAACTCTTCTGATTTAACTATGTATATAGTATGCAATGCATTTACTTCATGTATATGTGGGATATATTTATCAAAATGTAAATTGTCATGTAAATGTGTAAATTAGCAACAATTCGCCACTTCTTTAATTTACAAAAATCACCAAAGATTGTTATTTTCTCTATTTTCTTCAATTTGCCCATTCAAAAAAAATAGATACATCACCACTACTATTCACATGACTACACAAAGAAAGCACTTTTCAACAATTTGCTCTATCACCGTGACAGAATGCAGTTTAGTATATATAGAAATAACTTTGCTACAATACAGGTGAATAATCATAAAGTATGGCAAAATGACTTTGGCATGTAAATTCTCTCTTTTATGTATTTCAGTAAAGAACTCTTTCCAGTCATGTATTGTATATATACCAGGGACTGTATTTTTTTTTTCTTTTCCTTCTTTGTTGTAATGTACAGTGTATCTTTAGTTAAATATTTTAGAAAATAACTTTCTTTAGTATTCCCACTAATTCATGGCCAATATCCTTTAATTAGCAACAAATACTTACTGCAAAGAGACCATCAAATTTAAAACATCAAAAAAACATTAACGGCAACTCTAATTGCCTAATGAGTTCATGGACTAGAAAATAAAGCAAAACAGAGCAGCAAATGACAAGGACAGGAAATGATTTTAAATCATGAGACATTCTGATACGGAATGTAACAATCTCATTTAGTATTAGAGGAAATATAAAATAGTAATGTATTATAGGATTCATTATGTACTTACTGTGAACTGTCCATCAGGAGTTATTAACCTTCATTATACAATATATGAATGCAAAAGTGCAAATACAGCAAATAGTATCAGTGTATACCAAATAATTAAATACATTTCCCAGTTATTTTATTCTTCATTGCTAAGTTATCAAGTGGTTAGTTTCATTTCTGTAAATTATTTTGGCTTCTGGGTATATAATTTAAGCATATGTCATAGATTAAGAACTAATGAAAAACCCTGGAAAAACCAGAGTAATGAAGTGGCGCTCAAAAATGTGAAAACAAACAAATCAAATCAATATATAAAGTGAAACAAACAAATAATAAATAAT